>JAQGCA010001618.1:0-16676 GCA_034698945.1 Protaphorura quadriocellata
CATTTTTTTTTCTGGACACACACATTCGAATACGAATACGGATTGAGAAAAGAAAAACCATTCCATTCAAACATTTCGCATTTACTATTTGTGAGACGACGTCTCTGGAGTCAAACTTATTTGTGTGGCTGAATTTTTTTTTATCCAGGACGAGGACTTCAAAAAAACTCCGTTCACCGACCTACAAATTCGTGATTTATTGGAGAAATATTAAACTCAGAGCCACAAGGCACAGCACAGCCTTTCCAAAATTTCTGGAAAGTTCTCCAGTTCTACATGCTTTGTGTCCAATTGAAGCAATTTGACTGCCACGACCATTCTTCCTGACATTTCAGAGTGATAAGTGTATTCTCCAGCAAACTCCAGTGTCATTGACCGGAAATTTAGGTCTGGAATTGTCTTGTATTGTTTGTGTGTGACCGACATACTTTATAGGCCAAGTCACTTGATTATCAACTCATTTATTATACGTCGAGGGACGAAAATCCTGGAAATTCGTTGAAAACCGCGCCACGTGACCTTTCTTTGGGATTTGGACACTAATGAGCGCAAAATAAACTGTAGGAACTGGAATTCGCGTCTGCTCTGGATATACTGGATATATTTTATAGGTTTTCTAGCTATAGAGTTTTAGCCGTGGAGTGATTTACGCGTGCCATTTAGTACAACGAGAAGATTTGGTTTGACACAAATCTGTAATTTGCAAAAGTCTCATCTGAATTCCAGACTGAGGACGGACTAGGAACTAGGAACTAGTACTAGAATTCCTCCAGGAGTTTAATCTAGGAAAGCTAACAGCAGAGTTCCTGGAAGCTCGGCTCAGCTGAAACTGAAAACGTTATTCCATTCTTCATTCTCATTTCAAGTTTGAGCTCCCCAACGCCGTTCTCTCTGTCCCGGAAAAGAAAATCTGCAATTCTGGAGCTTTACTGACTAATTATGTCCCAGAAACGAGCTCCACTCTTCACACTCTTCTTCGCAACCATTTTAGTGTTCCGGAACTATGGAACAGGTACGTACAGTCATTTTAGACATATTTTACACATATGTTAGCGTCAAAATTCGAAATTTAATAGATTTTTCAAAATCAATGATCGCCAAACCAAGACTCGCTTTTATTTTTACCACTGATGGGGGAAATGTCAATTCAGGTCAAGGACAGGTTAGGTTAGGTTAATGCGCGTTCAGGTTTAAGCAACCTAAGCTAACTTGGCACTAACCTAACCTGACCCTAACGTGATCCTAACCTAACCTGACCGCCATATAACACGATCCTAGCCTAACCATACCGTCAGGGGTGAAACGCTATTTACCCTTGACGGGGTTAATAGCAATTACCAAGCCTAACCTGACCCTAACCTTACCTGGCCCTGACCTAACGTGACCCTAAACTTACTTGACCCTGACCTAACTTGACCCAACCTAATTCCCATGAATGTTGAAACCATTTTTACCCCTGATTGGGGTAAGGTCAACTCACGTCAGGTCAGGTTAGGTTATTTTCGGTCCAAACTCACAGTAACTTCCATTTCAAGAGATTTAATAATTTTAGAACTGTTTTTAAAGTACAACATTTCTGATTTTATCGGTAACATATGTAAACTTCGAAATTAGTGCAGAAAAACATGGAATTAGGTCATTCCTGATTGATTTTAATTTCCTGGAGCGAATTTTGTTCCTGGAGAACTTGGTATAAGCTAAAGCTAGGTATTATTGAAAATATTAATTAGCGTCCGTGGCTTGGGCTGGGCCTTTGCAATAAAATTAGGTATTTTGGACGACTACTTTCTACTTTGTTTCGGTTCGAGTAGTTCGCGGAGTGCGTGGTGGTGAAAAGGGTTAGACTGCGGAACGAATCTCTGTCGTGGTTGGTCTAGTAAATTTAATTAAGAACTCTGGAGTTCTTTTATTTTAGCCTCTTGTAACTGTAAGGATGGTGATGCTGATGCTCATTGAGCATCTCCAAGGAATTCACGTTTTGGCATCCGCTCAAGACTCCAGCGCAGTGCAGCGGTTCAAATTAATGCCCGAGTTTTCTACTACAGTGATTTATTGGTTTCTAGAAATCCTAGAAGAATCCTAGAGAAGATTACACGCTCGTTTACCTGAGAGCTTTCTTTTCGTGAGGGCGATAGCCTCAAAAATATTGAATTTACCAAAGATTCTTATCGTCTCAAGTTTTTTTCGAACCATTTTCAATTAATTGTGCGAAATCTATTTGAAATTCTCGAGGGAATCGAATTTTGGATCTATTTTCCAGAGAATTAGTCAAACTGTCACATTCACACGTGCTGGACGATTTTTCCGGGAGTAGCGATTCACAGGCATTTTTTTTTATGGAATTCGCCATTTTAAATTAATAGTTCGGGAATTCCAGTAGGAATTCCGAAAATCTTCCGAAAATATTTGCATTCCTGTCTCACATGAACCTAATTCTCCAGAAATACTTCGGATACAGCATAATCCCGTGTCGAAAACTTGATGAATTGTAATTGGACAATTTTTTTTCAGAAAGTATCGAAATTTTAGATTAAAATCGCGGTATTCCTTGAGAAATGGTTTCCAAAACCACAAACTTTATTTATTGAAATATGAAATGACACCACTTAGGAACGATTATCGATAAAATCTGAATGAAAATCGACACGACGATTTAAATCCTATTAGTGGAATATTATATTTCTGTAGCTCAAGAATATTTCTGAGGTCGCGGAGCGAAGTGTGATTCTTTACCCGTCCCGAGTCCCGATTTTTAACAATAGGATTCTGAAATTAAAAATTCTCTGGGTTTGGTGCATTGCATTAGCATTTGGTTTAGGGTCGGACGGGCCAAGGGCCAACATGTCAGTCATTTCTATTGTATTCGTGGTGAAGGGCCGCTTAGCCAAGGTCCTTGATTGACATTCAACGAGTGGTTCGGACATGCTGTAAGTACACGAGGGATTACCTCGTGTCATTACATTCACCAAATGATGGTTCGTCGTGACGTTTGTTCCTCACGTCAAAAGGGTATCATTCATGTCACAAGGGCACTTTTTCATCTGTATTACAAAATTTTGGAGTGAAAATAATCCAAAACATAAAAATTGGCCAAAATTGGGGCAAATAGAACATCCTTGGTCTTCTGCGATGCCATGCCGCATATATTTTGCAAATTTTGTGCCAAACTTAAAATCTTTCGACGACCCTTGATAAATATTGACGTGTTCTGACCTTACCTTGTTGAGTTATTAAGTAACCCTGGATAACATAGCTTGCCCGTGATTGTGATATGGTTTGAAGTGTGAACCAAAACAAATTTTTGAATGCGTCTCCGTCATGTAATCCCATGAAAATGACATGAGTCCGGGCCATTCAAGTAGAATTTGAATTGAAGGGTGCCCAGGTCCAGGTCCTGCCCAACCGTTTAGGGAAAGAAAACAAAATAAAAAGAAGAAAACTGTGACTGAAAGCACCTTTGGGTCCAGTTATCCAAAATTCAGACCTTGCAGGCCAACCAGATCTTCGCTGCAGCCGTAGCCTTTTGTCAAATCCTGAATGCAAGTCCAACAAAAACGGGTAAAATATTACAAAGGACACTCTTCAAACGTAGATCAGGTATAGGGCCAAGACAGCGTGATGCTACTGGGTTCCGACCTACTTTCTGTTGTGCCAGGGTTCAATTCCCTGGACCTGGTATTACCTCAACCCGACTTTTCTATACTGCCAAGTTTTTACCTTGCATACAGAAGTGTTTTTCCCACTTTCGCTTTCATAAATCAGTAAAATGCCTTAATGGGGTAGGACAGTCGGGTACCAGATGTAGTGTGGTAGTGCATTCGTCAAAATGAGGTGACTAATTTTGGAAATTTCAGCCAGATTTTATTTTTACGAGCAAAAAAGATATCTTGTGATGCTGGAGAAGAATTCGTCTGCTTTTCCAGTCTGTGAGCTTTAATAATACGGCCTGCCTGGTACACCTAAATATTTTATCGACCGCAGAAGAGTTTTTGTAGTGCACTAAGCACTCCTGTGCCTTATTTTTCTTTCTAGTCCTCAGAGGGTTAAAAAAGGGAAAAGGGAGAATGCGGTATGTATATGAAACATTAGTCCCGGTTCGGGAGACACGACAGAGGACAGGGCAGCGGACAGAGCAAGCCGTGCAGTTTGGCATTAGAAATTAAGACCGCCAAAGGATTAGGTATTCATGGGACTTTTTTCGCTCCAGTGCTTGAATTTACCATTTTGGGGATAATAATCCGATTTTCAGTGAAATAGGTTTTCCATTTCTGCGGCTTTGACCGATTTTTCTTTACAATGAGATATGAATTTCGAACGAAGCATTCGGAACGGAACGCGAACGATCAGACTTTGGCAGGCGGTCATAAATTTCAGTTCTTTGGTCACGTGTGAGTGCGCGATAATACAAATTGTTAGTAATATGTGCATAAACGGCGTGCCAGTACACAAATTGAGCATTTGGTCAGTAAAATTGGCTCAAACGACCTGCCAAAACAAAAATTCACCAATTGGTCACTGGAATAGGCGCAAACGGCGTGCCAAGACAAGAATTCACAACTTGGTCGGTAAAATTGGCGCAAACGGCGTGTCAAAACAAGAATTTACCATTGAGTCAACAAAATTGGCACAAACTGCGTGTCAAAACAAGAATTCACCATTAAGTCAACAAAATTGGCACAAACTGCGTGCCAAAACAAGAATTCACCATTTGGTCAGCCAAATTGGCGCAAACGGCGTGCCGAAACAAAAATTCACCATTAGGTTGGCGAAGTCGGCCCGAACGGCGTGCCTACAAAAAATTGGCATTCGGGACTCTAAAATAGACGCTAAGCGGTTCATCAAAACACTAATTGGTCATTATTGGCAAATATGACCCTCCAAAATTAGTATGCGATTAATATTTGCACACACAAACGCTTTGCCGTAAAACGATTTCATAATCAGTGACACACACGATTCTCGGAAACAAAATTTACTAATTATAGGCACAGACGGTTCTCCTAAGCTCGTTTTCAACATTATTGGTATAATTGGTGCCCCGAATCTAATATGACGCAAGTATTTTTTGGGAAAGACGGTCCTCCGACTGCATTTCCATGATTATCGATACAAATGGAGCTCTGAACCACAACTTGACCAATTTTGACACGAACGGCATTCCAAAATAAATTTTGAGCATTTCTCACCACCGGCTAAAAATTTGAGCTGTTTCCTTCATAGTTTTACAGGGATATTAAAAGTTTGCAGGCCGAGAGATTTATGTGTCCGTCAAAGTGTGCATGAGCCGGGAGCGGTAGTGGTGCCAATTTTTTAGATAAGAGGACAAGGGGTCGATTTCCCCGGGTAGTAATAGTTTAAGTGGGATTGGTTTACTGCACATATCTTGACCATCTGACCTCTTGAGTTGTATTTCACGCGTCCGGAGTCAATTCAAGTGATAGGCTACGATTTCGGGTCATAGTCTTAACTGTAACGTAACGTAGTTTGTATCGATTTGTCCGGACTACACCCATCTCATAAAGTGTGGGGTCTTAGCCCACCCTATACTAACCTCACTCAATGATTGCAAGTTCCGATTCCGACTCAGACTGAATGTGTGAGCAAATAATAGGAAATAAAAGTCATTTCCGACTCCCGGGTCTGGCGTCTAACAACCCGGGTTTTACTCCAGGAAGGAAATAAGGAATCCGTGTCTTCAAATCAAATGGAATCGTATACCCACCCCATTTTATTATTATCGGGCAAATATTTTATTAACAATGACTCATACGGGCAAAGTATCTCGACAACGTGCTTTTTATTAGGTAAGCTCATACTGCCAACATAAATTAGTTTGCGACCTCGATGTTGAATTAAAATACTTTATATACAGGAATCGCGTGGATCATTTCGCCCCAAATTTAGAAAACTAGAAATCCTGGCTGCGCGGCAAAATTTGAACCATTTTGATTATCACGACAACGTTTTTTATTAGGTAAGCTCATACTGCCAACGTAAATTAGTTTAAGACCTCGATGTTGAATTAAAATACTTTTATATACAAAAATCGCGTGGATCATTTCGCCCCAAATTCAGAAAACTAGAAATCCTTGGCTGCGCAGCAAAATTTGAACAATTTTGATTATCTCGACAACGTTTTTATTAGGTAAGCTCATACTGCCAACATAAATTAGTTTGCGACTTCGATGTTGAATTAAAATACCTTCATATACAAGAATCGCGTGGATCATTTCGCCCCAAATTCAGAAAACTAGAAATCCTTGGCTGCGCGGTAAATTTTGAATAATTTTTTCTTATTTTTATAAGAATTTTAAATCTTTATAAAAAATAGGCATATTTTCGAGTTAACCCCTTGAATAATTCTGTTGGTATGCATTTTTTTATGACCACATCCCATGGATTATACATTTTTGTTGAGTTGCCATCAAGTTTTTCCGGAAAAAGCCTCCTGTGGCTGCACACGTGTTTTCCCACTTGTACTTCTTTTACCCGTGCCTTGTTGGCTTGGCATGTCTTAGAAAACCAACAATTAACATGTTTTATGTTTGATACGTTACGTTTTTATGTTCATTTTATGGTTTACAAGACAAAGAACATAGAAGGTCGGTCGCAGTCGCAGTCCGTCCATCGTAAATCCGTGGCTATTAACAATTTGAAACCGATTAGACCGGTTTAACCGAGGTTGTTAAAAATTGAGCTAAATAATGGTTGGCTCTTAAAAAATACACTAGACGAGACCTGTTTAGCTTTATTGGATTTGATTTGATGGTCATGAGCCTCGAACAATTCTGCAATAACAAACACCAATGAATTTATCCTCAAATGTGGTGAGAAATGGCCATTTAAGCCATAATTCCGTCTAATGAAGCGATTTGGGAAGAAATGTGAGATATACATTTTTGTTGGTAGTTTCATGCGAAATGTAGACCTTGTGACTGATATCTAATTCCTGCTCCATGGTTGAACCGGATGTCACAAGTTAGTTATCGACAATGTCCGAAAGAGCCAAATGTCTAGGGTCCCGATTAAAAGACAAAATTTGCGAACCACCCTGTATTTGAGAACATGATGCATGCATTTATGAACCACCCTGTATTTCGATACCTACTCCATTAAAGTCTGAATTGACCAGATGTGTTTCTGTTTCTGTTTCGTTTTTTTGATAAATAATGAAATGTTGGCTCTTTTCATGTTTAAACATTAGCGCACTGGAAAGAAAGGTCCTTTCCGCACAGTCGGAGGTGTTAGTTACACGAAACCACCTAGGGAGGAACCCCTTAGACGCAAATGGGACGACGGGGGGTCCCTTCAACCTTATTATTCAACCAAGGATCCTTTTATCCAATCCAATGCACTGTGGAATGGATTATCCTCATGAATTGCTCACACACTGCCTGCCACACTGCCTGCTGCTCATCAACTGAACATGAGACCATGATTATTTTATTTTATTTTTCGATGGGGGTGCCAATGCTTGGAAGAGTTTTTAAATTCAATAACTATGTAGGATGTAGGATCGTGGGAAAAGTCCAAAGGAACAAACTGTAAAAAATATTGCCAATTCATCCATTGATTTTGCATCCAACATCCCAGGGGTTCAATTCACGAATCTCAAAATTTATTCCGAGAATTTGGTAATTGGTAGAAAATTGATCACGATCTCAAATATTGACTCGTACTTGGAAATTTCGGACATTCATACACGTACGGATTCTCCTGCAGGGACACTATATCTGGTCTTTAACGAAATTCCTAATTTTATAGGAATTTTAGAGTGACGTTTGAATACACAGTGTATGGCGAATGTCAAAAACTAACGATAACAACGATTGCTAATCAATTCCGAATGGGGCAAAATGGTAAATGAAGGAAATTCTCAAAGAAACCAAGGATAACAAGAATTCCTAATAAATTCTAAATGGAGCAAATTGGTAAAAGAACAATATTTCTAAAAACCAAGGATAACGAGGATTCTCAAAATCATCCCTGAAGGGGACAAAATGATAATTTGAAAGATATTTTCGTCAACCAAGGATTCCGGGTAAATTCTGAATGGGGTAAAATGATAAATGAAGGCTAATCTCAAAAACCAAGGATAAAATTCTGAATGGGGAAAGATGGTAAATTGAAGAACATTCTCAAAAACCGAAGACGACAAGAATAAAACGAATAAATTCTTGATGGGGTAAACTGACACCTGGATTTTTTTTCAGCCCATACTCTAAAATGAAATTTGATTTGGTCCATTTGGCTTTGGAATAATATTGGACTTGGACGTAACGTGGAGATATTTTTGAAGGATATTATATAGACTTTTGCTCTGATTGTTGTTCTACCCGTCAGTTTGTGTGATGGAAGCCTTGCTTTGCTTCGTCATGACTCTCACTCTGTTTTGCATCATCTCTTTTTTGAAAAGGAGTCTTGAGAATGAAAACAATGGACTGAATGGAGAGCCCAAAGAATACGTATTACAGGGAGCCATTGATCTATCCAAACATATTTTTTTTTCTATTGGATCGGATCTCTATACACATACAACGTACATCGCATGTTGTACATGTAACATAGTATGTGTGTACTTAGTTGAGTGAAGTGATGGAGCATAAAAGAGAGCTTGGAAGAATTCAAAGGTTGTTTTCTTAAGGAGTCTCTTCGTTCTTCGTCTTATACCTACCCTGAAGAAACTCCTCTCTTTTTATTTATTATTGGGAACTCCATTCAATTCAGTCAGCTCTGACTCTGAGATTCACTCGGATGATACCAAAACCAAATGCGAATTCAATGCATTCGATCAATAGAATTTTTCTAAGACATCATCATCTGGACCTATGTACTGGATTCTATATCGGATAATCAAGAAAAGAGGCCAAAAAACTACTCGACTACAAATTCCAACTTCTTTTTAATTATTTTGAGTAGTTTGACTGAATTTTAGTCTGAAATGGAACCCAATTTATAAAAGGTTGTATTTAATGATACCCCAAATATACTTAGTTTGGTCCCCAAATAATATTGAATATGACCCCTTCTTACTTTCAAGTATTATTTGGGGTCAAATTCAATTCTTTTTGGGGACTAAATAATCATCGTTGGGGCGAAAGTAAGAGGGGGCCATATTCAATATTATTTGGGGTCCAAATTCGGTATATTTGGGGTACCAAAAATAATATCCCATTTTTTAATAATTTGCCATACATGTCGTTTAAAATTGGTAGTAAAACGTTTATTCAATTTTCGGAGTGAAAGTCCCCGACAATTTTGTGGGACGAACGTCAGGAGCTGATATTTGATAAGAACTCACCAATTATAAGTGTTGGACTCCTACCATGCAATTTTTGTGTCATGTTGGATATCTCCACTCATCTTCACAATGTCATTCTGCATATTTTATAAAACCCCATTAATTTTCCTCCATTCAAATTCATGTGCATTCGCATTCCACAGTCGACCGGCATCACTTTGTGTTACGTAGATTTTGCGTGTGCGAGTGCATGTTCGACAACTACTAACGCATTCATTGGCAAATTACAGTGTGATCCATAACCGTTTTTTTTTTCTTCAAAAGTGCGTACACAAACCTTATGGAAAAAAGTATGCCATTGGAATTTTATTTGGTTTTTGATACGTTGTGACTCTTGTGATTCTCAACAACTTTTGTGAAGGTCGTACCCGCGAAAGTCTAACGGTTTTGCAGCTAAATGTACACAGTTGGCCGTGTGCTGCGCTTTAGAGTGAAAGCGAAAGTGGAAGTCACTCTACGGCATAGCACATTGCCCACCTATGTATTTCGAGCGGAAACACGGTGAGAATTTTGGGGGTAGGATCTTCACAAAAGTTGTTTAGGATAACAAGAGCTACAACATACCAAAAATCGAGGAAATTCCGACGGCGTACTTTTGGCATTAGGTTTAGGCAAAAGTGTTGAGTATTGGCCAACCTTAAACTACCATATACAACGGTGACAGAAGATTATGAACCACCTTGTAACAATGTAGATAGGAAATTGCATAAATGGCGGAAGCGGGATGACAATAAGATTTGAAATGGTGAAGTGGTGATACCATTAGAGAGTAAAATGGAAGAATGAATGAATGGACGCACTTATCGTTAGAGTCAATCAACTCAAAACTCAAACCACTCATTCTAATTTGTAGTACTGACGAGTCTGTCCTGTGCTGTGTCCAGACAACTGTGATGTGAACCGATTGTTGTACACATTACATTAAAAAGAAAAAAGTTGAACATGTGGATATTTGGATACAACGCAGCGCAGTACGCACCGGTTGAATTAAAATTCGAAGGGAATCGGTGGAATCATAAAATGAAAGTGCTTAGTTCATTAAAATCTAATGACGACAAGGAGAGTTTGACATGGAAATTAGTTACGAAGAAAAAAGCGGATTTTGATTATGTGACGAGGAAACCACAGTACGTGTTAAATTTGCAATTTTTTCAGAAAAATTATGACACACCCCGTAACAACAAATCGACGAAACACCCTGTGGCGGAGTTCTTTTTCAATGCAGTACAACCCAGTTGAGACTTTCTATATGAAAACTCAATTTTTTAAGCAAAACTTATGAGACACCCTGTGACAACTAATGTATGAAACACCCTGTGGTGAGCCTATTTTCTTTCCAGTACAACCCGGCAGAGACTTTCTATATGGATATTCAATTTTTTAACCAAACCTTATGAGACACCTTGTGACGACATATTTATGAAACACCCTGTGACGACATATCTATGAAACACCCTGTGGCGGAGCTCATTTCTTCCAGTACAACCCAGTAGAGACATTCTAATGGAAGCTCAATTCTTAAAGCAAAGCTTATGAGACACCTTGTGACAACTGATCTATGAAACACCCTGTCGTGGCACGCCTTTTCTTTCCACTACAACCCGGCTCAAACTTTCTATATGAAAGGTCAACTCTTTAAGCAAAACTTATGAGACACCCTGTGAAAACAAATCTAGGAAACACCCCGAGCCCTTTTTCTTTCCAGTACAACCTAGTAGAGACTCTATACTATGAAGCACAATTCTTTAAGCAAAACTTATGAAACACCCTGTGACAACTAATTTATGAGACACCCTATGCCGGAGTACTTTTTCATTCCACGTACTACCCAGTAATGATTTTCCATTTCTGTATGTCTCGAATTTTGCCGTATTCGAACCCCATTCATTTTTTGGAGACAGTATGAGCTTACCTAGCATAAAAGTTGTCAAATTACTCCCCTTTATGGGTCAAAACCTGTAATTACGTGGAAAGTGGTTCCCTTGTTAAGTTGTTTGATGGATTGACTTTAATTGTGTAGTTCGTAGTCTTACATGATGGAGAATCGGGTAGTCCTCGTTAGGATTATAGCTCCACGGCGGCACCCAGTATCTGAAATTGGATCGGGATCAGAATATTGCGTTTGAACATCAAAAATTGGATTATTTTATGACTGACTGGACTCCTTCACTTCAATCATAAAACGGTGTTCCCATGTAAAGCTCGTCAGGTTAATCACACTACACGTTTACTACTTGAGGAAACAAAATTAGTACGCGGAGATCGCGTGAAGTACAAGGTAACAAGAACAAGGGACACGATAAGGACGTATTTAGTTCTTTAAATAAACGTTTAAGTGTTATATCGATTTTTCTATTATATAAGTCTATATATTTGTATAACGAACTTACTTAATATCCTAAAGTCGAATCCATAATGGGGTTGTCATAGCAACAGCGCTCACAATTAGTACACTTCTTCCACACAATGAAGGCTGACTCTGACTCCCATAATGCCATATCTCATAGGCACTGTATTTTTAAGAATTTATCCAAAGTACCAAGACAACGACACTTTACTAGGTAAGCTCATACTACTCATATGTCATAATTTGACTCAGAACAATAAGTATATCTAACGAGGGGAACGTCGGGCGTGTATTTTTAGAAAAATTTGGAAATCATACCATTGATAGGTGATGCGATGAGAAATGTTGACTGGGGGGTCACTCAATTCACATTTCAGGTTTAGGTCAGTCAAGTTGACCTCTGTGTTGAATTATGGCAGTGGTTACGTGAGTGGACTGGCCGTTCTGTCTCGTCTCTATTTTTCGCCTCGCCGCCTTTAGCTCGCTCAGCCGGTGACGGAAGGGGAAAGACGTTGAAGTGAAGGAACGGAAAGCGAAGGACAAACATATGGGCCATACACTGCCAGAATTTAACACAAAGGTCAACTGTTGACCTAAACCTGAAATGTGGGAGGAGTGACCCACCATTCAAGATTTCTCATCGTATCAGCTACCAATGGTATGAATTTCAAACTTTTCTAAAAATCCCCGCCCTGACGTTCCCCTCATAAGTGTGAGCTTGAGCTTACCTAGTAAAAAAAAGACCTTGTCGAGGTAATGTTGTGGAGAATAAAGTAAAATCAGAGTCTTGGAAGGCAAGAAGGAAGAAAGTAAATGAGTACAACTTAAGCGTGTGAATTGAACCGCCTCCTCTTGTTCTTGTGTTTTTTTTCTCTTTAATGTTAAGGAGCTGAGTTGGCTGTCGGATTTGAGCATGAAAATAATAGTCAATGGCAGTACTGGCAGTGGCTTTGAGTTAGTCCTAGACTGGGACTGGGTGAATAGAATAAAAGTAGAAGGAGAAGGAGAAGTTGTAAGAAGATTGTAATCTTGTAAGAAAAAGAAAAAAGGAATGAAAGGTCCAAACACGTTTAATAGATTTGGAGGGAAAACAAGTCACGGTCTCTCATTCTAACGAAACCACCTATCAAGCCATGTCACGGAAACCACACCCGCCCCCTATTTTTTTTTACTCGTAATATTTATTCCCAAACAACTTCTCGAATTAGATTTTGTATTTACAAATTGTGACTACCCGATTAAATCACCCAAGAAAAATAAAATAAGAATAAATCTTCGTACGCGTCCCTGCCTGCATGGTCTGATCAGTTTTAGTCTGTTTCTTCTTACAAATTCTTCGTCTTCCACAATTTTAACATGTATCTGTACAGGACGATCCATAGCAACATTACTTAACAACTTTTCTATTAGGTAGGCCCATACTGACCAAAAACAGGCAATTTTTCTGGTGAATTGTTATGAACCACCCGATACCGTTTGAATATGATTCTCACAAATTTTGCTGCATGGTCATGAGCTGTATAACATGGTTTCTGGTTAACGGTTTTAAGACACCGCACCGTTAAAACCGCAGGATCTCATCGGATATCGACAGGTGTGAATATTTTCACGCAGGCAGAAGAATTTTCTGTGGTTAATTCTCAACTTTTTCAGCTGCATTTTTTTTTGCAACAGTTGAATGAGTATCACAAGTGAACGCCGCACTTGAAGTAAATTTTCCACCATTAAAAAGTGATTATTTGTGGGAAATTCCATTCAAATGACTCAGTTTTACAAAATTTTTACACTAATTGAAGTAATATTTAAAAAAAAAATTAAACAAATTATAGGCAAAATTAGAAAAATTGAATAAATTTTCGTCCGAAGCATTTTTTTTTCTCAATTTTGTGAAAAAAGTAAGATTAACTTGAAACGGTTTGATTTCTTAAAAATTACTGGAAATATTTAAATGAATTCGGGCCCAAAGAGCATTGTCCGACCCGTAAGGTCATTTTCGGTGACCCCTATAGGATTTGGCTGAAAATTTGCATAAACGTGTAGCAAGTTGTACACATTTCACGCTTAAAAAGCGGAAAGAGAGAATCCTTGACCTTTTAAGGGTAAGATTCCTTGGAATTTGTCCCTGTTGGACAATAATTCTGGCGAAAGTGCTGGCGCGGTAGCATCTGGTTGAAGCCTTAGCCTGAGTCCTAGTCCTAGTCCTAAATCTGATTGGATTGCTTTGGAACATTACAAGCGTTCGCGTAACATTGAATTTCTTTTGAGCCATGCTTCATTTTGTTTTACGCCCGCATTAGATCAAAACAGGAGGCGCAGCTAACACTAAAGATTGTAAAGTTGGAAAAGCAAACATAGATTCAGTTCCGTTCGTTCCGGTTGCCATTTATGGTGCCTCAGAGCCATATATTATTATTATCCACATCCATACCGTTTTTTTTAAACTCAAAAAGGGTCGGCTTTTTGAGCTGGACGACCAAAAAGCCCCAGAAGCACAAAGTTGACTTATTGCCGCACTATGGCCATGGCCATATGGTGTGTAACTCACAAGGGAACTATTTTACATGTTAAAAATGCCCCCGCAAAAATATGACCACATATAAACACAATGACCACAAATAAATATGACCAATTTGTTGCCATATTTATTTTTGCTGGACATTTTTGACATTATCCTTTGACAATATATTCATTGAAATTCTTTCCTACTACTAGGGGTACCCATACAAGTTGTTCCCTTGTTGGCTTCGCTTCCTTGCTTACTTATTTAGCCCAGATGAGTTAAGGGTGTTGCTGAGAAAAAATGTAGTAGGATGATGGCTGGGAGCTTCGGACTACTCGAGTTCCGTGTAATAACTAATAAGTCATCTCCAGTCCCACCTCCAGACAAATTTCTGTAAATAAATAAATACTGAAAACCATACCATAAATACTTATAATAATTTCACATCCAACGACCCCATTTATTACTCCCAGAACCGACCAACTAAATTTCTATGAGGAGTGAGAAGAAAAAAAATGAAGAAAAACAAACAAGTTTAAGAAGACGGCGGAATTTTTACGATTTACAGGGTGTCAAATATGTAGGATCAAAATTATGTTGTCATTAACACACAATACAGTAGAAATTCCGTGGTGGTGCGCAATAAATATGTGACACCCTGTAGCTTTTTTTTCGTTTCTATTTGTTTAAAAAAACTTGATCAATTCAATTTACGACTTTCTGTTCAACTATTAATTTGTCCTGAATTCAATTAATTTTTAATTAATTTTTATACAATTTCAATAAGGTCATTCACGTTTGTTTGTATAATTTTTTGTCGAAGAACCGAGGTTCGAACGGCGCCTGAAAAGATGCCCTGTGGCAAACAAGACCGACGGCCGTATCGCATGGCAAAGTCAATAAACAAATAAATGTTAATTGCTCCCATTTAAAATAATTAATCCAGTGCAGTGCGAGTGCGGTGATTGGAGTTCATTCCAGACACAAATGATATGGAAATCAAAATTCTCCCGCTGGTAAAATAATCGTGGCAATAATTACGTCTTTCGAGACGCCGGGGGGCGTTTCATAAAGTTTCAGTTGGCTGAATTTGAAATATTATGTTCACAAAAATTAATTCTAAAGTGGTAAGGTCGAGTTTTTTGTACGGCACAAATATTTATGACATGCAATTTGAATGAAAACAAAACCAGACAATGTTTATCCGTCTCGCAAGAATTTTGCGTAATAAAAAATGCGTTGAAGTGATTGCGTGAGGTCGTGCGAGTGGATAATTATTCTCAACTCTTCACAAATTCTGCTCCTGTTCTACAGTACAGTAGTTGCTGATGAAGGGGAAAATTAGTGCAATTTTAATAATAATCGTGCTTTAGTAGCAAGATTCAATTTCATTTCAACTTTTTTTGAAGTCAGAACACACAGGGTGCTTCATAAATTATAACCCTTCATGAATTATAACCCATTCTCTCAATAGTTGTCATTCGCCGTACGTACATTGGTGGCCAGAATTTATGAACCACCCTGTAATTACGTTTTTAAACTGAAATCTTTAAGATCTCAAGAATATTTTGCAACGCACTTGATTCACTAAATATTTTCTTGATTGTAAAGATAACAGGTGCGGTTTGATCAGGTCAATCCTACCAACTGCTGATTTCTTCACTTGTTTGTTTGTTTACTTATTTTGCACGAACACTCACATTTCATACATTTACTTATAGCAATTTAGTCTGATTTTTTAATCGGATTCTCTCATGCATTAAAACGATGACGCATAATAGCACACCTATGTCGCAGGTAACCAGCGAACTCAGAAGGAAGTCCATAAATACTGTTCAAATTAGTTTGTGTATGAAAGCTGTTACAGTGTGTACCATAACTGCGCTTTACCATTCTATTTTTCCATTGGATAGGGAGAGGTACCCCTAGTTGTAGGGAGAACTGTAGCTGAGAGTATACTTTGAAGGCCTACGACATATGAAACACTTTTCCCATTTATTAGTAGGAGGGTTGTTAAGAATGAACAAATATTAGCATGGGAAAACGCATAACTCGTTAAGTCGTAGCCCTAGTAGTAGCAGGAGGGGGGAGAAAGGGTAAAAACCTCATTCTTACCCATTCAAACGATAAAAAAGAAAATAAGTACTTTTGTTAATAAAATATTTTCATTAAAAACCCCCACAGTTGGAGAACGCGAAAGAGTTTAATGGGAGAATGAGATTTGTCAGATTCGTCTTTGGAATTCCATGTGGACATACGCCATACGCAATGTGATGAATTCCATTCAAAATACATTCATATCTACTGCGAAAGGGGTTGTAAAAGGGTGCAGTAAAATGCTGGACATATAGCGGAATTCTCTAATAATAACGAAATTAGTAGCATTTTATTACAAAACATATTTGGAATTTTTCACCACCCTCGTTTTGTATTTTCTGTTACGACAGGGTTTTGTGATTCTAATTCAAAATGAAGGGAATAAATCACAAATTGTAGTCTAATGAATAGGAAATTGACAAGGGAACCCC
>JAQGCA010001619.1:0-16669 GCA_034698945.1 Protaphorura quadriocellata
GTATTACGATTTACGAAACTACAACTCAAAGTACTGGAGCGAAACCGGAGTCTCAATAATTATTTCTTTCAAATAATTGATTATCTTTCATATAATTAGAACAAAGTACATAATTACAAATATATATATACAATGACCAGGCTATTGTATTTCCCAATAAAATTGTATATCCCCCATTTTCCCGTTGTACGAGGACACAATGTGCAATGCACATTATTAGACAAAGACCAAATTATTTTCGTAGTAAGTTGTATAAAACTATATTCGTATTTCGTATTGATTCGGTCTGTATTATAGCAAAAATGTTTCGTCAATACAGAAATGTTACTATTTCTTTACATTCTAAAAAGTCTTATTGAAAATGAGAAATCACATAATTTTGAGGTGACGATTTGCGTTCTTCATCAGTAAAGTAGTCGCAACGCAAATGTTTTCAATTTTGTCCCCCACTAATTTCAAAACTTCCGTTATATATTATCGGACTTAGTCAAGTTATTTTATTCAGGTCAAGGATTTCAGAAAACTAACCCAGGGCAATGTACAGGATCTACCAGAATGATGTAGCCAAATAAACTTTGATATAACTTTTGACCAACTATTTCGAATTAAATGAGAGTAGGCGCAAATTGAAGCTAAAGAACAAGCGGAATTAATAAAATTTATTAGGAATGCAATGATGGCTAGGAGTGTGCCCGAGATACGCTTAAGCACTTTCCTATAGACCCGAATTACGGGTAATTTCAGTTTCGGCATAACAACCCTTATTGAATTCAACAAATTATGACGTCATTCTGGGAAGAATTGGTTGACCAAGACACATTTCAGACAAAAATTTAGAAATTTTTCTTAGAATCACGTCTGTTTGAAAATTGTTTGTGGTCAAAAGTTATATCAAAGTTTATTTTGCTACATCATTCTGGTACACCCTGTATATTATCATAATGTGGTCTGCGGATAATTCCGTGATGAGTCTGTGAGTGTATAAAGGATATCGCCCAGTTAGCGCAGGAGAGACCACCCCCACCTCCCGTGAGATTCGACTTTAATTTGACACGCAGGTAGGCATCGGGGTACTGAAGAATGTTTGCGAAGGAAGGCCAAAAAAACTTTGGGTAACCTCTGGGGTCACCAAAGCGTCCATTAGTGTATACTGTCCGTTCATTTGAAATACGATACGCGATGGGGATTCCCGCCAGAAATTCCCATGCGCTTTACATTATGGTTGAGGCCAAAGTCAGGTTTCGCGTATCGCACCCAGAACGAACCCACAGTATGCAGTAAAGGAATGCGAAAACATATATCCTCATCTCTTATAGCCTTTTTGCTGAGACCATCTATATATGGTGAAAGGGTTTCTCATTCTTATTGACAGCAATTTTTCAACATGGCTAAGTGACAACGCTTTCGAAATTGCCTCATCTTAATTCTTCAATTGAAGATTGGGCAATTTCGAAAGCGTTGTTACTGCCCGCCAGCACAAATCTGAGTTGTACGAAGAAATGTTAGCTACACAATCGTATAGCTAACATTTCTTCGGACAACTCAGATTTCTTCTTGCGGGCCTTTTCGTTTCAGTTGTGTGTGTCAGACATCCCAGTTTGAACATTTTCATTGCTTTTGTTCGCAACAGTGTCAACGTTTTCGACGAAATTTTTACCTCCTTTTAAGAGGGTGCGCGGGTGATCAGATTCTTCACCAGCAAGCATATTTTCGCATTCACAGGGGTTGAAGTCCTCATCATCGGTATCATATTTTCCATAAGTCTGTAAATATGTTAACACTTCAGACATTTCTGTTCAACGTTGTTCAATTCTGAATCCAGTTTCTTGCTCATATCTAGTCATAATCTTGATTTTAGTTCCTCCAATTTTTTAAGTGTGAATTGCAGAATCGCATCAAATAGATTCATCGATGTACTTGTTAGTCTTCTTGAATGTGACTCGAGGAACAAAGGCGGTGGATTTAATTGTGCCGGTCGTATTTTAATTACTAGGGTAAAGTATGGTAATACGCGAATACGCCCCACCTTTGAGCTTGTGTGCTACTTAGCCCACATTGAAGAAATATGTCTGGGCATATTCTCACTGGGGCGAGCTAACGGTTAACAGCTGTGCGTCGCCCAACCTCCTTAACTACACGAGCATGGGGGCTCGCCCACAATTTCCGGATAGGGTAAATTACCACGCATCCGCAAAGCGGGGCGTATTAACCCACCTTACCCTATGATCCGAATTATTTTTTCGACTTCGGAAGAATATGCGGGAAATAGTCATTTTAAACTGACGTGAAATCGTACTAAGTAAGTACGGTACTCCCACGTGAATGGAGTCCGTAGTCCAAATTTTTGTCTTTTCATCAGTAGGGAAGTACTGCTCAGCTTGACAGAATATACAGGGCGAAGCACTCGGAATAGGATTGGTATACATCGAATAAAGTGAATAAACTGGTTTATTAGCTTCTTACCAGGTATATGTTATACCAAATGAAAAATAATATATTTCCTAGAAAACTTGCGCTGTCCAGACAAGACATTTTCGGAACACTTTTCCGAAAAAGTGAAAGGAGATGCATGATGCATTTGCGTCTGTCCCGATGGAAATTCACTGTGTTGTGAGATTCAATCTGTAGAATTCTGTGGAGTGTGGATGGATTGAGTTACAAGAATTTAACGAGGAATTGAAGTATCCAATACTTAGCTTAATCGAAACCATTCCGACAGAAGTTAAGTATTAGGTTCGACAATTTTTGAGAATTACTTTTGGCGGTTTGTTTTGCTCCTATATACAAATAACTAATCGTAAGTTAGTATCTAAGGGTGTTTCAATTCTATTCGGACACCCTGTATATCATCTCGTCTTGATGAGACGTATTTGATGGACGCATTTCGGGAAAATTGAATTATGTTCAAAAACTTATCTCCGCTTGCGAAATCGTACAACAAGGTAACACAGGGCCAAGCAGAGATTCAGTTGACTCATTGAAATATATATAAATAGTGAACGTGATCGGGTGCCAGCTTGTTAAGTAAACTTCGTGAAAAGTACTTGCTCACCCGGCATAGCTATAGCGAGAACCACGACATTGCATTGCTTAGTATTAAATACGACATACCAAATTGATATAAATCATCGTGAGTAGGGGTTATTTAATTTCACATCTTGAAGAGTATCGTAGAATATGCATTACTGTATTAAACATTCAAAATATGTAACATTGTAAGTAATTTTAATAAGAGACGGTTGATGAGTCATGACTATAATTATGCCTGCATATGAAACAACAATTTCACAATAAAGAATTAATTTCAGACTTCATCGGCTCCCAAAAATTCAACCGAATGGTTGGCATTTTCGTTTGAACTTTCAGAAGGCTGTATTGACAGCCCTGCTGGACTCCTGTCACCTTCATTCCCACCTCCGGTATCACATGTTGACTTCGCTTCCAGGAGATGTATCCGCCTTTCATGCTTGACAATCATCGCCTTCAGTTTTCTAATTTCGTCGTGCATGTCTTCGACCATCTTGAGCTGAAGAGATATTGAAAATCAAAACAGTGTCAATCAAACTTTAACTGTTTACGTGAGAAAGTACAACAATTGCATTTCCTACTTCCGATTTCAGTTTTAAAGACTGAACAAAATTCAAATTTTCAAGGTACAAGAGTTCAGTCTACTTGGTAGTTCAGCATCAAAATGGTATTGCCATTCTATAAATTATTCGGAGACGCCACTAAATTATTGGCTCTCACAATGTAGTTAGACCTTCTCTGCACATACATACATCTATTTTATAGGCGCAATTCAAACCCTGGCATCGGGGTAGGGGGCCCCTTTTGTAAAAAAAAAATCAATTTTTATCTAGTGCTTGCTATAAGCCTAACGTTAAACTTTTTAATCGAGAGGGGGCCCCACGGTATTTGTTTGTTTTTTATTAGAGTGATATTTCAACGCAGTCACACATACAAGTACGTTTTTTGACTGTCTTATTATGAAAACACTTTGCGATGATATTGCAAATTCTATACAAAATCAAACAACCCAGAGCCGACATAGGATTATAAAGTATAAACAGGCTAGGCCGGCTGAGCGAATTAAGGCAGCCTGGGATTTTCTATCATAAGGTTAAAGGGAAAGAAAAGGTCTTGCCACTATAAGACCAGTGCGATGCATTATGCAGATTTGGTGATCTTTTAATTCGTCTTTAGCCTGTGTGCGCCACAACACACCAGCCCTGTAACAAAGGAACGTAAGGTACGCCAAGCTTTGCTACAAGAGCCTATTTCCTGGCCCAGATAATTCCATTAAAATTTCAATAAAGGAATAGGAATATCCAGACCAATTTAACAAACATGTACTGCCGTACAATTTACTTTACGAATTGTCTCAAAGTCTAGCCAAAGGAATATTTTCCAAAGGAAGTACAGGAGACAGAAGTCTTATCAGGAATTAACATTGAGAGCTAATCCCTGACAAAACAAATTCGCGTATTGAGTTCCAATATTAGGAACGAAGAAAATGGAACGTTCATCCTCAACGAACCCTGAACTGAGACTAATGACGGTCATAGGGATTTTGGACTATGAAATCAAGGCATCTGTATAATACGATAACTTCATTTACATGATGTTTTGAATATTTGGCTAAAATCTAATCTTCTAATTTGTGATGATATATCCATAAGACTGAATTTGATACAATCTTACAAGTAATATGCCTGACCTGCCTAAAAGGACCTCAACCCAGCATGAGTCCTCAGCGGCCAGTTTTGGGACGCTCTTTTCATTCTGTTTTTATGCAAGTACTACGGATATGGTTTTTAAACTCCAGTTTTAAGTTCTTAAAAATTTGGCAAATTAAAGGACAACGAACCCGGGTCATAAGGAAATCCCTTAATCCCACATTTTCGAGCCGGCTCAAATTTTGATATGTTGAGCCCTGCCTGACCCAATAACTTTTCTTCCTGCACACCATTGACCAAACTCCACTCAGGGCGTGAAAGGAGAACGTAATGTCGGGTCAAGGTCCTCGTCGGCAGGTCAGCGCGTGTTAAATTATTCAGATTAAAACTGTCTCACCGTAATTCCGGGCTGAGCTTTAGTCGTGACAACCTTTTCTTCTGGACTATTGTCCACAAAAGCACCGCTTTGTGGTGATTGCGTTGGTTTCTCGAGAGCATTTGTTTTCTTACTAATTTTAAGTTCCTTCTTTCTTGTAGATACTTGATATCCCTCCTTCATGGATATCAAATTTGGAACTGAATCTTTTCCTTGAAACCATTCCTCAGCGGTTACAGCCGGGACATCACTAGGAGTGTCAGGATATAGGTCCTCTTGAAATAATTCCGACTGTAACAAAAGTCGTTTTTTTAGCAGATTCATTTAAGCGTCAATGATTTCAAACATATTGGAAATCACAAATCGTGTTATAGGGATGTCTAAGTGATTTACAAGGCTTAAAGCCGTTCAATAATCGAAAGGTTATATGAGCTTCGTATGCGCACAACATGGCAACGTGAAACTAAGGCGTGTTAAGTCAAACCAATACGACCTTGATTTTCTGCCGTAATACGTGTGAATAGAGGGGAATATAGTAAAAAATGTGTTATTGCCGCTCGCCCCGCTTCGCTCGACGAGCGGCTTAAAATCTAAACATCCTTATCACGACATGAATTCCAGCTCCAAAAGAGATTTAATAACCATGCTTTTTCGCATCGTGAAATGCTTCTAAGTAGATTAATGTTTACAAACTCGAATATCTACTGGACACAATCAAATTACTCACTTTCCTTGGCACGGTCATACTAATAACTTGGCAAAACCCAGAATTGTTTAGTCGGTAGAACCTTGCGATTTCACATATAGAGACATCACAACCTCGTTTTGGCATCATTCCTATCCCACGCTGAGGATCGGGTGTTTGAAAGGTGTTTATATAATGTACAAATGGCGGTTCGGCAGTAATTTCGAAATAGCGAATCACGCTGTCTCCCTGAAAATAGAGAAGTTCATTTATGGTACAAACGTTCAAACACTTTGGTTCCACACTTTGGTTTTACATTTTTTTAGAATTTCATGAACTTGGACTTATCGTAATCAGTTTGTCGTTGACACATTATTATCTAAAGAAATAATCATTAAGCCAACCTTTCCACAGAGGTAAACAATGTTTGTATCGGCATCATACAAGGGGAACATTACGCCATTGGATGAATCTAGTTCAACCATAACGATCGGTTCGTCCAGGTGATCCGGTGCTCGCAGCGAATATTGCCGTTCACTGGTCTTACTGAAACCTGTTGTGAAGACAAGACCGTTTCGAAGAAAAATTGCACGTGTTCCTTTACTTCCTTCATGACTGAGTGCCTCCTGTAAAAGGAATCATCTGTCTAATAAACGTATTCCGGACTTAATTTCGCGTATCTGGCTCTTCAGGCCAACACACAATGAAAATCAATTTGGTTGTTTTACAGCATTGGACAGGGTGACTGGCATGTATTGCCCCCCCCCCCCCCTACAGCGGTATAACCACAATAGGTACAATCAAGTGGAATACCTTGTTGGTGGAAAGATCAGCTCAAGTGGGATCTCAGAAACCAGATTTCAGTTCCATCTGAAATCGAGTTAGCGCGAAGCGCGCGGCGAAGTTAAAATATCGGGTTTTCGCCGCTTTTCAGTCACTTTTTCACGGTCTTCTGTCTGAATAGTCGTGAAAACTTCAAAAATTCGAAAAACTAACTTCACCACCGCATTCCCAAGTGCTTTCTGAAAATTTTGAGCCGTAGTTCGACAATTTCTGAGCAAGTCGATTTTGCCTCGACAATTTCGGTGTTTTCAGAAAAAGTGAAATTTCGAGGCAAAATCGACTTGCACAGAAATTGTCGAACTACGGCTCAAAATTTTCAGAAAGCACTTGGGAATGCGGTGGTAAAGTTCGTTTTTCGAATTTTTTAAGGCTTCACCGCCATTCAGACCCAAAACCGTGAAAAAGCGGCTGAAAAACGGCGAAAACCCGATTTCTCATCTTCCACCGGGCGCTGCGCGCGAACGCGCTTTCAGATGGAGCTGAAATCTGGTGTCTGAGCTCCCCTTTCAGCTGATCTTTCTAACGAGGAATTCCACTTGATTGTACCTGGACAATACATATTAGTCACCCTGTATAGACTATTTGGGAAATTGATCATTATGACTTTAATTAATAGTTTAAACAACTCGTTCAAACAAAACAATTGTTACGCATTACTGAAGAATATTCGGTTAAGTGACACAACCCCGAATATGCAATAGCCCCAGACTGAGCATTGAGATATTCAAGAATTTTTACAAAATTCAGGTTTTCTTTCTGCCACAACCTCGAATATGCTACTCATAAAAAATTATCAATGCACTATGCATATTCGAGGTTGTGGCAGAAAGAAAGCCTGAATTTTGTAAAAATTCTTGAATATATCAATGCTCAGTCTGGGGCTGTTGCTTATTCGGGGTTGTGTCACTTAACCGACATATACACTATAAAGATTATCTTTCAACTTGCCTCTTCGACTTCTCCGGTTCTTGGGTTAATCAAACGAATCTTTTTGTCACGACAAGTTGTCACCAACTGCGAACCGTCCCAGTTCCAACAGGCAGAGTATACCAGGTCCGTATGTACACTTATCTCCACCAAAGCATCACCAGTTCCAACGTTCCAGATTATAACTTGATTGTCACCGCCTGTGCATGGAAAAGATGTAATCAGTCCTTATGATACTTTAGACTACGTTTTAAATTTAAATTGAGAAATTATTAAACTTCCAGGTACATAGCAGTGATTATGTACATAGATAGTAGCCTTTTTATTCGGTCAGGCTTTTCAGGGTTAACTGTTGTAAACAAGTGGACCGTATTTGATAACATGACTCATAAGAACTGCATAACAAAATACTACTTTATATTTACTACTATATTTTACAGTAACATTTGAGAACAAAATCTATTGTTCTTCTAATACGGGTTGATGCAACTGGGAGAAGAGTCAGAAAAGAGTGGATTCCTAGCATCTGCTCAGACTCTCAGACTAAATTACATACCAGAAAAATGATAGTAAAACATTACAAAATGTATATTATGTAAGTGATTCAAGTTTCAGTTGTCTAAACTGAGTGAAATAGACGCTAGGCTTGCCCTTTTGAGAATTCGTCATTGCGGTACTTTTGTATATTTTTCTGACTCGACGTGTAATAAGAATTCTTCTAAATTATCTAAATTCTCACATTGTGTACCTCACTCAATGGGAATTGAACTCACAATTTGATACTTTGCACACAGGAAACGCAATGTATACGGGAATGGACATAGTAGGCCATAGAAGTGTTTTCTTATCAATTCAAGTTTATCCCAAGAAGTACTCATTCGATCTTAAAAATTCGTTCAGTTTCGGATTCCTCGCAAAATTCTGACTCAGGTAGGGTGTCTATAATTTTTCTTGTCGAAACTTCACAACACACTTTTTTGATCGGTAAATGTAAATGATAGCATGTAAATATTGCCTGCGGAGTTCTTCCCATTTTCTCAAGAATTACTCATCCGAAACATTCCTTCAGATTTGGGTTTCGCAGAATTTTGAGTCGGATAGCGATCATAGAATCCCATTTTTCTTTTTCCTCAACTACAACTTTGATTCTAAAATGTACGTACCGGCATGCGATAAAGTGAAAGTGGGGTCGGTAGTAAGCTAATACAAATCAAAATAAACGTAACTAAATCAAGTAAAGTTTGCTCAGTGAAACCTTCTTCGCGTTGGATTGCCATTCCCTTATACATTTACGTTTCCTGCTTTGCACTTGAGGTGTAAGAGGGCCGGATTTTGCCGGCCCTGGCCCTACATTTCATTCGCCCGACGCTAAAATATTTGGGGCCTATGCAACCACCTCCATTCCAAACTCCAAACTCCATCAAAACATCCAAACTTTCCAAAAAAAACCTTGGAGAGTCGGGACCTCTCCAAACTCCATTGTTTTGGTGAAGTTTGGAGTTTGGAATGGAGGTGGCCGGCCATGACTTCTAACCAATATTCCAACCCTGGTCCGGTCCTTAGTACTCCTAAAATTCTCGGCCCTTTTCTTCCACATATCTGAAGATTATGTCCAAAACCAAAAAATTACGATTCTTGGCTCGTTTTCACAAAAAATAGTCTAATTTTAAAGATGAACTGAGAAAAGATACCAAGTTTAGCTAGGTTTGACAGTAATTTTCCTTATTTTTGACGTTTTAATTGCACTGGCTCGGCCCGACATCGTGTCGGAAAAATTCGTCGGCCAGTCTGTCCCGACCCTTCTACACCTATACTTTGTACGTCAAAATTGTGAACCTTCTGCACACAGACTTTCGCATAAAACTTGAAAATTCGCAATTGATAAATTGAGATAGAGCGCAAGAAAGTTGACTTGACGTTACTTTCAACCAAAATCGGACTAACCGGCAGTAAGTAGAATATTTAGTGCGGTTGGATGCCAGAGGACGAGGCCGACTCTTCGTTGGTGTTGCACTAGATCTACGATTGATTCGGTCAAAGTTCTGGACAACAAAATAGACAAAATGTGCAGCTGAAATATTTGTCTAGCACAATGATACACTTGATTGCCTTACCTAGAAAGTCCAGAGTCTGGAATTTGCCATATCTTGACAATACAGTCTTCTGATCCACTGGCTATGATATTGTCATTGTGCGGGCACCATGCTATATCAAGTACTGGACCTTTGTGACCACCCACTAATGGGCAATCTGGGGCAAGCCGTCCGATCTGGCAAGAAGACAAAACAATGAATTGAAGAAAGGACATGACAGTCAGTGCAAAGACAAGACAATTAATTGAAGAAAGACATGGCAGTTAGGGCATGGCGAAACTGACCCCTCTACGATTTGGCAGGATTTTGGATACGTTGTAGTATGACCTGCTGAACAACATTGTAAGGCTCGAACCCGAAAAATTTTGCCATGCCAATCCATGCCGTTTGTTGTCATAATCTGACTTATGACTAAGACTGACCATAATCGCACTTAATCTGAAAAAATCTGACAACGAAAGTATTCTGATCCTTTAATTTAGAACATGACAAGAGCTCTTGAAGAAATGGATGATTGATATATTAAAAATGGCCAAAGTGATCAATTACACTTGAAACAATGACTTCTTGAAAAATAAACTTAACTTGACCCGAATAAACGTTTGAAATTGATTAACTAACACATACTACATTATGTATAACATTTATTTTCCATTGATCATTACCTTACTAAGTGGAAGAACTATAAAGGCACCGCCACCTGCTGACTCCACGATAATAGCAAGAAACTTTGCGTTCACTGCACAGAACGTAGAATCCCACGAGGATTTTGAAACGCGAATATTGTCATAGCATTGTTCTCGTTTACATGCCGTACCATATACGTGTCGAAACTTGCTGGATCGCACTACGCGAAATGACATGATGTGTTCTCCGTCAGTTATCTGTAAACATCAAAAATATGAAATAACATAGTATAATACGACAATTAAAGATAATATTTGAATTCAGAAAGCAAATTACAATCGGAAAATGAATTGCTAGCCAATTTGTTAACATGGGGTATATGAAATCTAGTGTATCGAAATTCGGTACAGTCGAAGCTGTCGCAAGTAACAGGGTTCGAATGTCAAAAAATGGGTCGGCTCAGACGGGTGTCGGGGTGTCTAGGTATGCCTGGTAAATGGGTCGACAATGATTGGGTTTTCTTCTGTGTGCTTACGCTTTT
The DNA here is from genome assembly GCA_034698945.1 of Protaphorura quadriocellata. Taxonomy (NCBI): domain Eukaryota; kingdom Metazoa; phylum Arthropoda; class Collembola; order Poduromorpha; family Onychiuridae; genus Protaphorura; species Protaphorura quadriocellata. The sequence goes on from JAQGCA010001619.1 coordinate 10,769, forward strand.
CGTATAGGATCCGATTTCGATAATTTTTGCACTACAAATCACAACTATTATTCTCACGTTTACACTTTTAGGAAAAAGATACTTCTTTTGTATTGGTTGTTTCTGATAAAATGACGGATTTGATACTTTGGTTCCGACGTAACGAAAAGAATTATTAACTTCTGCACAGAATCCGCACAATATGACAGGAGGCGTTAATTTTTTGAAAAATTCATCGATTTCTTCTTTCGAGTATTTTTATGATATTAATGCACTGTCTGAAACGACTACTTCGGTCGTCGTGGTCGGACAGACAGGTGGTCGCCCTTATATTCGCCATAACATGGGCGGAGCACCGGGCGACTGCGTCTCAACACGCGATCGCAGCATCCAAATTCCTCTTTTTAGGTGAAGAAATTCAGAATGAACTAGTGGTCGGGACGGGACACACGCACTTACTTAGAAATAACGAAGACTATTTTTCTATCCCGACCCGATGCCACCGTTGTGGAAGTTCCCCGATTCAAAACAGAAAATAAGAATTTAGACATTTCTCCGACTCACAAAAAATATTTAACATTCATTTACATAGTTTTAAAGTAGGAACTCACTCTCGTTAAGTACCTTGGAGGAACGAAGGCAATATGGAGAGGTCAATATTGTTTACAGGAATAAAACAAAGGCTGGTTGGGTTCTGGCGGAATCCGCAGATGTCTCCCGCGTCGGATTTATAGTTTCGCGCAACGCTAGCCTCATACGCTCACATATTGTAGAGGTCAATCAACTTTGATTCGGGTTCCGGGTGTGATTGCGACACCATTTTAAATTTAAATCTTCCTACACCGGATTAGATAACAATAGTATTAATTTAATTGATCATTTCATCCACTATCTTAATTTTTAAACTTTGGATTAGAATCGGAATTATCGAGAACAGCAGACTAGGGTAGGCTGCAATTGTCCACGTTACTAGGGGTGACCGAATGACCTCTCCAAATGGAGGGGACCGACTAATTATTTCCTCCGAGTTAAGTACATTGTGATCGAGTACAAAAAGGAAATATCAAGGAGGGCCAAGCAGGTCATTCGGTTTTCAAGGAGAGCCGACAACTAATAAACAACTAAAATATAACAACTTTTATTTTTGCCTGGTCCCGCATCCCATGCCAATGTACTACGAAAACCTGGTTTCGGGACCAATGTTATTAGCCTTATAGACATTCTGTATTTGTGTCATTGGGGCGAATGACCTGTGTTCTCGTTCTACACTGTTTCTACACCCCGAATTCATTAATTCGATAGAACACTACTAAACCTTAGTGAGACCTCGTCTTACGTCGTCTTATGTCACTGGCTTTATTCAAACCAAGACGAATATTTTTAAGAACTGTCTTGACGGATTTGCCGTCGCAATTCAAGCTTGACTCATGACAAAACCAGCCCAAGATACTAAAAACCGATCCAAAACCGTAATGTTTCCTTCAGAATCTTTAACTGCGAAGAAAAAGTTTTCGACGCTAACATCTACAAGTTTTGGAAGAACATGAGATTTCGTATTTTTTGTTAGGATTTTTGACGTTGGTGGAGTAACAAAAGTTGAAACTTCGTCGCCACTTCCGACAAATTTCTTTTTTTGAAGTGTAACGAGTTCTCTTCTTCTAGAAGTTTCGGAAAGGAAAAAAAAGTTTTTAGAAACTCGTCCAGAAATACGGAATGTGGCGTTGACGTTCTGTGAGCCTGAATTACAGGTAAATTCGCACGCCAAATCTGTCAAGACAGTCTTTAAAAGGTACAACTGAAGGAATTCAAAAATCCAAATAGCTTGAGGATAAAATATTTATCCTCACCTGCACTGCACCATTAGCCCCACCCGGTTAATTATCTTAATACCTTCTTTCATGCCATGCGAGTAACAGCTTCCAATTTATGGTTTCGTACTTCCGTAAAAGCTGCGATGATGCACTTCTCTAAACAAATTAAAATGTCGTTCGATGTTTTCAATTTTTTGAAATGTTTGAACTGCTTCAAGGCGATGCCTTTTTATTTCTCTCCTACTCATAAAGTACCCTAAAGCAAGAAGGCTAAACAAATCAGTCAAAATCTGTAGTAAGGCGATCCCGCATTGACGAGAAAATAATAAAATTTTGATTCGCTGGGTGGAAGACATCTATAGACATTTTGAAATTTGACGTTGTCCGGTAAATACCTTCAGTTTTTGCGACAACCATTGACCTGTGGTAATGTTGATGTTAGACATTGCATTTTTGGATTTCTTTTTTTTTTTTTTTACATTTTTTTCACTTTTGTGTTTTTCTTCACTACAGGACCTCCTGACTTGATCAATTTTACTGATTTGTTTAGCCGCCTTGCCCTAAAGTGTAGGAGTGTAGAGGCGAATATTGTATTTTTATTTTCCTGAGTCACAATAACAATTCTCGCATGGAAATTCGTTTCGGCTGGACGACCCTTTAGTGTGGACTTTAAGGACACATTAAGTACAATTTCAAGTAGTAGAACTGCTTGTCGATGCATATTTTATACTCTTTCTTAGACATTACTCTTATTCCTATACGCCTTAGACTTTCTATTCACTTTTGTACTGAACGATGAGGAGAGGTTCGCAGTTGTATTTGGAATGGAAGAGGAATTCATGAGGAAGAGTGATATTCTAGTATTTAATGGACTTATGAGGAAAACGTCAGAGCGTGTAATTTTCTTCATAATGCAATGCCCTTACAACCCAACCAAAAATAATCGGAATCTTACACATTTTTAGCTTTTGTCGGAGGTTATAAATTGGTGTTCTGAAATCCGAAAGGTGCGGCAATAAATTTATGTTCATATTTACTTGCCGGCCAAGGTACGTACGACCAAAACCTCGAATAAGTATTTATTGATTTCACAGTGACTTATTTTAAACATTTATATCAGTTTATTTTATTAAATAATCTTTGTTAATTTTTTAGTCCCTGAGACCACTTTTCGGCGTAAACAATATGCTAAAATATTGAGATGTTATTTTTCGGATTTCAAAAAATCTGGTCCTATAAGTTCTAAAAAAAATTGACACGACAAAGATAGAAAAAAACGGTAAAATTCCGATTATTTTTGGTTGAATTTTGACGTACAATGCATTGGCTTCTGGTAATTACCCGCTTTCGTTAGAAAATATTCTGACACTCAATTTCCCTGCCTTGAATGTGCACATAAGTCTTTTTAACTATTTAATTTAATTACCAGTTTACTCTGTCACTTCAGTTAACGAATTTGTTGACAATTTTGACAATAACAGTTGTAGGCACCATTGAACAGGGGGATAAATATTATGTGAACATTTGATTTAGTCTTGAACAGGGAGCAAGGGGTACTATGAGGCTATTGAGAAAAGGAAACTGTTGCTCAAAAGTCTTCAATGAAAATAACGGTGAGTCACGGCAACACTGGACCGCTTGTTCGCCTATAGGTCTGACCTTTTAAGGCAATGTTCCAGTTTCTCTCCTGTACGACGATTATGCTACACTGTGGTTGTCGGTAACCAACATGCACTACTACGGACTTTGGAGGGGGTTTAAAATTATACGAGTACCCTTAAGTTTGAAACAACTAAAACAGAACAATGTATAGAGTCAAATTAGGCTTAACTTTGGAGAAATTTTGACGCATTAATTAACGTGAAATCCTGACCATCAGGGAGGGGTTTACCTCACTTTACACCTTGAGAACTCCGTGAAATAAGTACGAGTGGATTCACTCCTGACTAGTATACGGGGCTGCCAACAAGTGATTTACAGAGAGTACATCATCGCTTGGATGGATGGTTACTTCAATTGCCCATTCCTAAGTTTTTTTCACGTAAAGTGACAACAAACCCGGAGTTATGAGGAAAAAAGACAATTGTACTATACGCAGGCTCATTTATCGTTATCCCTCGCTCAGTAAAATTAATTCATAAAGCATGAAAAGTAAAAGTATCGTATTCATTGTTACTTAAAACCGACTTTTATGTCTTTTCAGATCTGAAGTTCAGAACCAATACAAAATTGTATACATATTTACCAGTGAGTTTTGTGCTCATGTTACTACTGGAAAAATTAATGTCGAGTCCTTCTAAAATAGGCAGGCAAACCACTGTACTGTACGGTTTGTTTAATTCTGAATTAGAAGTTCTTCACGGTTCTACTCTTCCATCATAAAATACCATTTTGTACTTTTATAGGATGAGTCAGAACCAACGATCTATTCGTAATAGCTTCGTTAATGTTTACAAAATCTTAATTGTGAGATAGACATTTCATTCAAAATTTAATGGTGCGCCTAATGTCCTAATGATGCGCACACCGTCCACAAGAAGAGTCGCGGAAAATGGATGGGCGAACCCCCGTCAGAGCAATTGGCCCCAAATTTTTGCATAGAGCTAGCCCTTGACTTCCTGAACAATGTTTAAAAGGGGACCAATTTGACAGAAAGTGCCGTGGTGATCCACTAGAAGTCGATGTGTCCAAAACAAAACCTGCGATGATCTCTAGCGCCGACAAGCGGCGTCTCTGATACTCGCATACTCTGTATGTTTGAATGCAGGGGTTAACACCCTAATAGAAAAACAAACAAACTCATGATCCATTCAAACATTGTGCAGGGACTTAATAACATACGCTGTGCGAAGTTTGAGACCATTCGGATGCAGTTCCCACGTTAACATTTGGCGAGCCCTGGCGGTGACCACGGAATATCTATCGGGTTGACCACCATTTAGACACTATTTATAGGATCAAGGAGTAGATCTGGGCAAAATTTCGGGTCAACTGCTCTGAAGCGGATTCCTTCATACATTTGCCACTATGTTAGTTTTGCTGATGCACGCGCATCGCAGCGTATTGGCGCAGCCTCATTGCAATAAAATTTTGAATAAAATGGCTATCTCACATTTTCGATTTTGCGAAAATTAAAAGTATGACGAATATAGAAGGTTGGTTTTGACTCACCCTGTGTTGTATCTGATGAAGATATTTATTTGAATTGACCGAATGCCCATTCAACGGTAATTCGCCCTATATTAAACGTAAGTTTTGAGAATTCCGTCGGTTCTGTGTATTTCCGTCGCACAGATCAGTCTGATTGAGATGGGAGCGAACGACGTGTTCTCCCGCTACAAGATCATAGGTGCAAATGGTTACACACAAACATGTCCACTTCAAACTTCAAACCGGGTTAGTAGTGTTTTGAAAAGCGGATAAAATAAAAATGGAGTCTAATTCTTATCTACGATATACACAACGCACTTTAATTAAGGAGTACTGCGAGAATTATGTGAGAGGAAACCGAAACGGCAGGGCGCTAAAATAAAAGTGAAAATTAGCGATCCAGGCGCCCGGTCGACCCGGTCTTTCAAAGTTTATATAGGACATGGGAGATTGGGCAAGATCGAAAGCCCCTGGCTTGGTTTGTTCGGAATCTATGGCCATACCTAACGCGGAAAAAGTTGTCAAGTTATCTCAGTTGGGACTTAGCCCAACAAAAATATCATAAGATATCCTATTATAGTGGTTAGATTCCATTCTTCTTTCCGGTTACCTACGACACTTCTTTTTGGATATAACATGGTAAGGCATGGCAATCTCTCAGGGCATGGGTGGTATGTAAATACACCGCATGGCTTGTAAGGTTTAATCACACAGTGAAATGATTTTAGATGACACGACTCAGTAAAATTGAACTAACCAAGATTGCAGGCAGTATATATGTTGTAGCCCATATAGATATCCAGTCCATGTGTACATAGGCCGGCCCAAGTATACTTAGACCAGCCTATGTACACTTAGGCTGGTCCAAGTCTACTTGGGCTAGCCCATGTGCACCGAGACTAGCCCATGTGGCGGCGGGCTAGCCCATGTGTACTTGGGCTGGTGTACATGGGCTGAGACG
>JAQGCA010001620.1:0-16663 GCA_034698945.1 Protaphorura quadriocellata
TATCTAATTCCTGGTGGTGCATTATCACTCCAACCCAACATTATTAGCGTAAATAAAGGCGTGTGAGCCCGAACAAGGTGTTACATAATGTGTCCACGAATTTTCGAAAGTAAGTTAAAGCGAAGCCTAAAGAAAAATTAATTATATTTTTCTAAATTTCAAAAAATTAATCATTTTACAGACGAATGCAGTCGGACTACGCTACGTCTTGCATGGAAACTGGACATCTCATGTCGATTTTATTATTTTTTCATCCGGTGTTTTGGAGTGTTCACGTTTCCAAGGTAACTTGTAATTATTATTATTTTCTTCAGGTTAAGGTTCCAGGATTTTTCTTCATTCTGAGATTGTAAAACTGGAAACGCTTAAATCAAGGCGTGCAAAATACACGCAAATATGCACTGTTATGAGTTTTTGCACCTTTTGATTTATTATTTTAAATTTTCCAATCGTATCCTGAAATTTTATTTTTATTTTTGAATAAATTTTGTGTCAGATTTTTGGTTAAGTTCCACGGGATGCCTCTGAGAGTAAGGACTCACTTTTTCCAAGTAACGGTTTAATTTTTTGTATTCGCAACAGTGACCGTTGCAAAAAGGTACATGGAAATAATTGGTTTGGCCACACCGGAAACCACTTTGAATTTTTTGTGGCCGAAGCGGTTTTTATCATCTCGATTAGTCCCGTCAGTCAACGTAGATCAGTCACACATATTCGTTGTAATTATGCGTTTAGAATAACAAAATACGGGTGCATTATCGACATTCATAATCAAGTATTGTAATACTGTAAATATACATACTGTGCACGGATTTTACTGCGTAGAGATTAGGTTGATTTCCATTGAACTCAGGAAATGTAAATTGAACACGGGTACCCACAGCAACCGCCAAACATTTTGAATCAAATGGATTCAAACCCATAATATGATAAAAACAAAGCAGGGTGGATTTATTCATTTATTCTGGCATGCCCTGTATCAATAATCAAAGATCACTTGGACAATTCTTATTAATTTAAGTCCCTTCTTCACTTATTATCACACAGGGTGAGTAATTTAGGGAAACCATTGTGATATGGAAATCAATAATCAGATTTAAAATAGGTACACCAGAGTTTTCTATCGCCCGGTATCTGACAGAACATATTCAGGATCTGCTTAGGGTTAGATCATATCTGCTTAGGGTTGGTTAGATTTACATATTTAATTGACATAACCACAGTCCAATTAACAAATATCAGAAATTAGCCAGTTCCATCTTAAGTACATAATTTAAATTCAGATTTCCATATTTTAGACCAAATTAACTTCATAGCGAAGAAAAAATTGGTCAAACTTTTTTTGCCGTTTTGCATACTCATATCTTTCAAGAATTTTAACAAAGAAGTTGGGAAAAACTTCATTTCTGCAGACGAATTTCGGGCACACAGGGGATGCCAATGAATTGAGATAATAGGGTGTTCGGTCAAGATCCTCCTATCCGTTGCAAGACTTTCCTATCGAATAACCAAACAAAAGTACGAGGTAACTGCTATATGTTGACCCCCTCATCTCAGGATCTACAATGCGCACAGAAAAACCGAATACATGGCTCGAAAGAACAATGGAAATGGAATCTGAGACACAACTTGTCAGGTCAATGAAAATTCGCTCGAACGCGGGGGAATAAAAAAAATCATTTCTCATCGTTTTCTGCCCCTTTTCACACTATTCTGCCTGAAACCCCATGAAAACTTAATTCTTCAAAAGGAAACTTCACCACTACGTTCGTATGTGTTACTTCAAAATGTTATCCTCTATTCTCTACTAAATGCATGTCCCGCCTTTTCTCCCACTCCCCTCAGAGTGGCGGCTAAAATTACATGACAACCTGGTGTATTCCTACAAAACTTAACACGGTGTGTTTTTAATCCAATAGGTTTTGAAAACTATAATTCAACCGCCTGGATCTTACCGTCCTTACCACTGTAACATTGACCTTCTCATTACTCCGATCCATGCAAACCTTTTGGATAATCCCCTAATTTTCAGCGTGCATCGAAATGGGTTTAGGCCCTAAACTGGTGAGGCGTTTTTTCAAATTAGTTGTACATTTATCAAACAGTTGGAACCTAGTGTACTGGTTGAGTGCTGACAATACTTGTACTTGTAGTACCCGCTGTTATTTACTTGGTAGTTCGAAAGAATGAATGAATTCTTGTCCAGAATATTTTGTCTCACATATTTCTCTCACCCATGACATTTCTGTACTGTACATCTAGTAATCATATAAACTTTGAAGTCACTGAACAATTTTTATTTGTTATCAAATATAAAGGACGATACGAAGCAACGCTGGAGCACTGGAGAGAGATATGATCGCCGTCCACACCTGGACTAATTGGAACCATCCGAAAAATGAAGTAAACTACACGCGTGATAAAGAATGGGAAATTGATTCATTATTATTTAAGTTCAGTACAAGTAAGCAATACCGGGATTCTTCAATTTCCGTACCTGTGCAGTAGTTTGTATTTAGAATTGTACATCTCGCTTGTGATGTCACTATTCTCTGAAGAGCTTAAACATAAGCTGCAATACTGGAGCATGTGGCAGGTTATGTACCTCATGTATTTCTGAGAGCTGTAACAATTTACTTGATCAAATTGATGCTAAAGGTAACAGAAATTCATTGCTGCACTTTAAAAACAGCCAGTCCTCGTCATATACTGAGTAGAAATAGTCGCCATTTTGTGCAAAAATTACCAAAAATTTCAAGTAGGGGTACTGCAAAGTAACTTACGAGGGAAGTATGCATGGTGTAATACTCCGATTTTGCCCGAATCAGTTTTGTTCCAAAGACTTATCCCAAAAACTGATTTGAGTAAGGTGACCAACCCAATACTCAAAATACGAACTATTCGAAATTCTCAAGAAACCGTGCAGTCTTTGTTCACAAGATTTTAGCATGGGATATCATGGAACAATCCTCCAAAATTAATTGAATACCCAAATTTTTTTCAAAAAGTGAACAAAAATTTATTTCAGAAGTCAGTTGAACCACCTGGAATAATAAATTAGAAGATAGAAAACCTCACAACTTGTCACATTTGAATGTATTTTTGCCACGAAATCAATATAGATTTAATAGTATAACCTGAAGTATGGTTTTCTGGGATATAGCACTTTCAAAAATGCCAGGTTATGAAGTTTTTCATCTTCTAATTTATTATTCCAATCATTTAAACGGTTATCTGATTAGATTAGTATAGGGTAGTATACGACTCTTTGCACCTTCTCAAGATTCGAATTTTGGGTATTGGGTGGGGACACTTTACTCAAATTAGTTATTGGGATAACTCTTTCCAACATAACTGATTCGGGCAGAATCGGAGTTTTACACCTCGGGTACTTCCCACATGAGTGCAGTAATATGCCGGTACCACTAAATTTATATCAATTACAAGTTCTATAACGGTTATGAGTCACTCTATTTATGATTAAGCATACCGGAAACAAGGACGGACTCGTGATGTTAGCGGTATACTAGGAGGTGCGTTCAAAATGTAAGGTTACGTCATTCTTGGTAGTACAATCAAGGAATAACTAGCAAAAATCTGGGCATTGGGCAATATAGTCAAAATAGTACCTGTGAAGTGAGCACATGCTTGTATTTTTTAAATACTTGTGTGCACACATCTTGAGCTATGAGGAAATCGACTACTTTTGAGCCGACATGGTGGACTGATTAGGGGCCAATGAGCACAACACCTTTACACAGTACCATACGGAGTACTTAAGATGGTGTAGTGAGTGGTAAAGCAGGAGTGGTTGAGATGGTGATTGGCGGTATTGAAGAAGTTGGAGGTGTCCGTAATGGTAAGAAGGGAGCAGTTGAGATGGTATAAATGATTAGAATCTGTCCGCCTAGTTCTAACATGGCAGCGGTGGTATAACAGGAACATTTTTTGCGAGGGTGCTAAGATTCTGCATGAGATCCGGGCTGCAATGCTTCGTACTGTACAACAGTGGCAGCTGTCCACTGACTTAACAATAACTCCCTTATTTCCGTTGAGGTATCACATACAATTGTGAGGAGTAATGACGTTACTGAATGAGTCCGGAGAGTCCGCCGTCCCCTTTCAAATGACCGAGCTTGAAGCAGGTTTACCTTGACCTTTATTTTCTGTAAGACCAAGACTCTTTCTCAATGAGTTTGAGAAAGGTTGATCTTGGCCTTCCATTGGAGTAAGACCGGGGCTGTTTTTCGACGAAATAATTGCTTGACTGGTACTTCCCTCTCGCTTCGGAGCGACACTGAAGTAGTAAGTTTTACTGGTTTTTGTGTAGTTACTTTAGCAGACACTTTCGGTGCTCGTTTTATCCGAGAACTGACGGAACTGGAACTCAACCTGCTCGAAGTGACGCTGTTAGGTGCAATTGTAGGTATTGAGGTTAGTCTGGTGGATTGAGCATTAGACGAGACTGTTGGAATAACAGGCACGAAGTGCTTCTACTGTCGAAGCATATATTCAGCCTTCCTTCCGAAGTTGTCAATTAAACTGTCAAATTTATCTGCTTTGTTCATTGTCGTCTGTTTCTTTTCGACAATACTTTGCTGCAATGTTAATTCAACCACCGGGTTAATAGGGTATTCCTCCCGGATATTCGTTGGCAATTTTATATTACTAATTTCCGTCTTCATATGAAGCGGGCTGCTAAAATAGCCGTGAACCGTGAATGGCAAGTCATCGTTCCACAGTTCCACCTTCGAGGAAAAAACTGACTTAGTAGATTTCGCTTGAAGAATCGTAACGCTCGAATCGTTCGATGCAAGTATTTTGACTCCTAAGACTTGAATGAAACGTAGCTTAATAATCACTAAAAAATGCCTTCAAACCATGAATTGTCACGTACCTCCGATAGTAAAAAAAAGCCTTCGTTGTCGAATTGGAAAGAAGAGTTGCAACTTTTGCTATAGAACCAGTAGATCGTTGCATAGTAGGAGAAACTCCTCCCCCCCCCAAGCCCCAAAAACCTTTCAGTCTTCGGAAAACCGGGGGAGAAGTTGCTCCTGCTATACTATCGTGGCGACATATTAAATTTTATTGGTGATTTTTTTCAGCATCTTATAATTTTATTCCAATGGATACGATCCAACGTGTAACCTAAAACAAGTTTTAAGTCAACACACATGAGTAGAGAAAATCGAAGATTATAAAATTAGCTGGCACCAGAGTTCAAGTTTAGCATTTATTATACATTATATACGTGACATAATAGTAGTTGGAGAGTAGTGTTGAATTAATCATACTATACTAGAAAAAACAAATGCTCTACAAGCTAAGGATTCGTCATAATCTCCTATTTTCGATTCATATATTCACCCGTATCCACTTCAATTGATATTAATGGGTACTTATGTGTTATGAGTCTCCAACCATTTTCCAACGCCACTGTAATTTTTGCTCGCGTTGTCTCGTCTGAGGAATCGAAATCGAAACATTTGACTTTATGTAGGAATGTTTGGTGGACATAAATGTTGAAACACATTGCTAAATTAGATTTTGAACAAAATGAAATTTATTTATCTGAAGGTATTTTTTGCTTTAATTTACTACGACTGCTCTGAATCGAGTTTCGTACTTTTAAGATACGTCCACGTGACAGAAAACGGAAGGACGATCCAGGGTCATTTAGTTCTGGAAGCTTCATTTATGGGAGAAAAAAAGGCCAAATTTCAATTAAATATTATCGCAACGGTTGTATTGCAGTTGTATTGCAGTAGTAGTTTCATTGTATACTATGAATGAATCCAGCCTCAGATTCAACCATTACCCATACATAACGACGAAAAGTTGTTAAAATTAGACTAGAGGGGATAAGAATATGAACTTCGGCGTTAAGAGATCCTTTGTATTTCTGTAATTCTCGACGCACTCTAATAATCAAGTTTGATTCGTCAGCACAAATCAAAGTTTGTGTTCTTTAGAGAACGCTATTGCATTTTTGGGTATGCTATGAATGAATCCGCCAGCGTGACTTGTGGAATTTCCCGTTGCTTAGTTAGTGGGTGTAAGGACCCACTAATAATCCGAACTCCCGGAGGTTCCATTGACATAGCCAGTGGCGTGAGCCACAATAGTAATAGTAGATAGAATCCCATCACCCAATAAATCGTAACTAATTGTATTCGCAATTATTATTGTGTAATCAAATGTTTACAGAAAGCGTTTTGGCGGTCTGTCTACACGTCCCGACCGTGTTGTTACGACTGGAGAAGCTGCATGCATAGCATAAGCGGGTGTGTCGTCGATCTCTTCCTCCGAAAAAGAATCATCATTATCCGATTCTTTATCCGATGCGGACCGTTCAAGTGCGCGTTGAGGGACTCTGTTATCCATTCGTCCGGAATGCCATAGTAAGGTTTTATGTGCTGAACATGTACACATTTAGTGTCGTATTGAGTTCATTGAGGAACTGGCGGTTCGACGACATAACTTAATTCGAAGTGCTTAAGGACTACTTTGTACGGTCCTATAAACTTATGGCGTAATTTCGGACTGATACCTGTCGTAGCGCGTTGATCTTGAATTCATAAAAGATCATCAACGTTATAGCAACACTCACGGTGTTTCTTATCGTATTGAAGTTTCTGAATTTGTTGAACCTTCTTCTGTTGTTGTCTTTCCGAGTTGGGAAATATCCCAAGCAAATGCATTCCCTTGTATGCAAAGTTATTGTGTAAGAAACGTTCAGCTGTTCTGATGGGGCATCACGCTAATGAGCGGATTTGTACGATGTCCACCAATTTCGGGCGGTATCGTTTAAATATAGGGGGAAAAGATACGTGGTATGGACGTCTTGCCAACTTTAAGCATGTGCTGAGGCCAAAAAATTGTATGTATAAAAATTCTGTAGCAGCCATTCCTCTACACTTGCCATCGTAGGTCAAAAGACCTGGTGGTGTGTAGAAAGCATCATTTATCGGTTGTAGGTGAATGACTTGCCCAGGTGTTGTAGGAGCACCAGCAGGGGGGATAGGTGGAGGGGTATTTCTTCCAGAACAACTTCCAACACCACTGGGGCCAGATGAACAACCATTTCAACCTAATTAGCACTAGTAAAAGTGTTGATGGGAGTAGTGAGTACAGCAGTAGTGACAGTAGCGGTAGTTGACGTAATAACTGCAACAATCTGGTTAGTAACAATGCTAGCCGTCGTGGTTGAAGCTGTGGTGGTCATTGCAATCAACGTGGGACGATGTTGTGGAGTACAGAATTCAGAATTATCGTTATCGCTTCCAGGAATTATCGAAACTAAAGTCCGATAAACCCTATCCAGAGAATTTTCCAAAGAACCGTTGAGCAATTAATCAACTTATGGAACTCCTGGAATTAATGAAGTACTAGGTTCAGTTGTATTACCGAATTCGGTTTTGGCTAACGGGACGCTGTTTTCTAGATTAGGTCCAAGACTTCGTCTGGGAGGTTTTGTGATGACTACGGTGAATTCTTTATTTTTATATCCAGCGGCTGTGATTCCACTTTGCACTGTGGGAATCGGAATAAGGAATTTTCTTTTCGGCTATTTCTTTACTGCCTCTTGATCTCTGTCAAGCTTGGTCAAATCATCTATTTTCTTATCTGCGCTAAAATCGTAAGTCGGGTTTATCCCTTGAATCCGTTTAGATCCCTCACGATTCATAAAATGAGAAAGGAAAATTGTAATCTAAGACGTAATCTTTTACATTGCGGAATCTGAAGTTAACCGGAATATTATGCCCTTCTAATGTGCCAGTCACTGTATCAAATTTTATTGTATTGTATACCTACTTGTGTAATAGCTGAAAGTATTCACATAATATATGGTCATGCAGAATATTCTGGCTCATCTTGAAATTATGGCCCAATCGTTCTGGGAGACCTCTAATATTAAAATGTAAGGTAGTGTACCGAAATCCGCTTAAGTTAAGAACGTATTGCTGAAAATTTGGAGTAATATCTTTCACAAAGCTTTCTTTAATGTAAATGCTATAATCGGATAAGTCGAAAAAGAATACTCTCTTAATTATTGGTTTTTGACTTACAGACATTCATTCAGTGTAACTTCCTTTTAGTACATGTAAGACCTGAATTCCGCAATTAATGTATTATTTCTTGTGCACAATTCGTTTCAGTCCTAAATTATTGCATTTTCTAGTGTCTTAACCCGCGCTCCCCGCTAGTCCGCCAATAGTGGTGTTTTAGTGTGATCAATCCTAATCACCTATTCGTTACTAGGTATGAGTTTTCAATGTTGAGATCATATCGTAACCACTTCTCTTCAAACTCGATAAGTAGCGCTATTCTCATCCCGAAAATGGATCTCACAAGCTAGTAATTTACGAAAAGTTTTAGTCAATCTTATCAAGTGATAAGAATACAAGTTGAATGAGACGGGACTCATTCACTCACACTATCTAAGTGTGTTACTATTACATACAGGTTTTCACATATGTCTATATTCGATTTCGATTCATCAACTAACTATGAGTTAGAATACACAAAAGTAAACAATAAATCGGTAATGTTTACAAAATGAATCAAATTTGATCTTCATAGCTAATATAAATAAGTTCCCATTCCATTTAAAAATTCTTCGATACGAATAGCACTACACTTCGTTATTTCACTTGTGAAATCAAATCCAATCAACACATCAACATCCACATTAAAAATCCTCCCATCTCATGACAAATCACAATTCAATTTTTAATATATAGTTTGTCTCCTACAGTTTTCACTTTATAGTTTGTTACCTATAGTTTTCACTTTATAGTTTGTCTCCTATAGTTTTCACTTAATAGTCGACTCCCATACTTTTCGCTTTATATTTCGTCCCCTATAATTTTCACTTTACAGTTTATCCATCACGAGTTTTTTCACTTGCAGTTTGTAGTATGTAGTTTTTTTCTAACAATCGATTCTAATCGATTCTAACTATCAATTTGAAATTCAGCTTCAAATCAATTAAAAGTCAAATCCAATGGAACTGAAATATCAAAGAGACAGAATCAAATAAACAAAAGCAAAATTATAATCGAATCACCTCACATCACAAATCACAATCGCTTAATTTTTAATTTATGGTTTGACTCTTATAGTTTTTATTTTATAGTATACCTTCTATGGTTTTTACTTTATAGTTTGTCTCCTATTGTTTTCATGTTATAGTTCGGCTTCTATAATTTTCACATTACAGTTTATTAATTACGATTTTTTTCTCTTACATTTTATAGTACAAAGTTAATTTTTCTAACAATAAAATTTATTTAAATCGAATAAATATAAAAAAAGATCGAATTAAATTGAAATCAATTTGAAATTCAGCTTCAAGTCAATATAACTCCACTTCATTTAAAAAATATTCGATACGAACAGCACTGCGCTTCGTGATTTCACTGGTGATACTAAGTAGCTCCAACTATCCGGCATGACTTACTCTTGCAAGTGAATTATAATTTAAATTTAAAGTATTTTTCATTTCGCCAATATCAATATTTAAAATCGCTTCATAAATACGCTAAAGATGAGGAAGAAGATGAAGACCAGGCTGGTTGTTGTTTATATGAAATCAAGGACGGTGAGCTTGAGGGATCCTTTGTCCAATCCCTAGTTGTGTTTTCGGCAACAAAGATCAAATCAACTACTCCTCCTAAAATTGTTAAGCAAAACCTTCAGACAATTTAATAGTGCCATTTTGGTTCATGTTCTGAAATAATTAAATATGTTATACACTACCCCAATGTACGTTGAAAAGACCTCAAATAATTCTTATTATATCACATGATTATATTATGATGTAAAGATAATTCAATACATTTCCCATGACAATCCTTTCATCCTTCAAAACGTGGATGACAAAATGGGAAAGATGTATGGAGTCCAGTTGCCCATCGATAAGGCCCGTAATCTTATGAAAGGAATATCAGAGGCCATCAAACACTACACAAGTAAAACATAAGTAGAAACATAAGTAACATTAATCACTTGACGACGTAAACAAGAACAACTTCTGTGTAATTATATAATTAATCAATTAAGTATTCGTTGATTCAAACCTGTGAACTAAAATTAAATTTTTTTCATAGTGAGGTAGGGGAATAGTGAAAAAGCACGAAATATTTGTTAAACCTTCTAAACTAAAACGTAGTAAACATTATGCAATACAGAAAAACACCGGAACATACAATACTATGTGCAGAAATTATGTATCACTATATAAATATATAATATAAATATAAATACATTTTCGTAATTGTCTGGTTAAGAACGTCTCTTGTGAAATCAAGTCACGTAACATATAAATGTATGAATGAGAGAATAATATCTTTCATAAATAAAATTATTAATTCTCCGCTAGCTATCAATTGGATAAACTTTACCCCGACTGTACTCATTTCGACAATAAAAAACAATTGTACATGGTGACCAAGAAAAAACGCGCGAAAATGAATTGCTTCAATAAATTAGTAGTGGACAAATAGGATTAAGTGGACTGCGGGCTTTATGGAATGATAAAATATTCCATTTGTAAATAGTCGTGGGATGCATTTCTGGAAGACCCTCAGGTAGGCCCGTACAACGTCCAATTCCACCTCATGAGGAGTATTCTACGTTACCTTTATCTCAATGTCCTTTATTTCTGAGGGTGTTGATATGTAATGATTGCAACACTGCGACTTCAACTGACGAATCGCTCGAATTTGAAAATATATCGTGGATAGATTTAAGTCCCGACACGATATTGGATTAAGGATTGACCTTTACAGTAATACGCACTACCAAATTGTTGCACACAATGTAGGTACCATTTCGGTTATAGGCATATAATTTAACTTACTTATACATATTACTAGCTCAAGACCTTCACTAGAGGTTTCACTTAAACGAGAGGCTGGTAGAATGGTCAGTGTAATTTACTGCAGTTTTAATAACTGAATATAAATATTTAGCCCTTAGAAATTAAGCAATACTGATATTCGTCTATACGTTTAGTTCTTGTAAGTTTGGTGACACTTTATACCGAATTTGAAGAATGTGGAATTAAGTCTGCTCCGTGAGTCATCCGGCCAATCTCACCATTGTAAACCTCGCCTGTGTTATACTTCTGAGTTTGCACACTAGCTTCACGAATGGTCATACATTTCTCCAATATGTGAGCACAAATCTTGTTCATTACTTGTTCGACCGAGCAATATACATTCCAGTGAGAAAACGAATAGTCAGATTTAATTTGCACTTAGTCGTCGATCAGCCGGTGAAGACTTAATGCCTTAGGCTTATAATGCTTCAGAAATAAAGCATTTCCCATAGTCAAACTGTGATGGAGAATTAGCTTTGGTATTTCAGATTGTTTGCGTATGTAATATATCCATTTGATGAAAGGTACGACATTTTTTGTTTGATTTATCCCGTGACTTCAGTAAAACATAAGATCTTTATCGCGTTATTTCCGTTATGCACTCGAAACGACTAAGGTATTGACTTGCACTGAAAATGATTTCGGTGGATAATGAAATTTAGATTTTAACATTTTAACATATGTCGAAGGTTATCAGTGTCAGTTACATTACGGGATTGACATCATAATAATATAACTGGGAATCTGTTGCTTGCAAATGTGTATACATGTAATTTCTGAGTCGGAAAAGAATTTGTTACTTATAAAGCAAGGAACACTAACAAGTCCAAACCCAAGTTGTCATTCAGATCCAATCCTTTTCACTGATTTATTCCGTCCTCTTCACGAAAAGTTTTACATAAAGAAATGACGCATTGAAGTCCGTGGTGATAAGAACTTATCTTGAAGTTCTATGCAAAGTTGTTTTACTGGTACAATTCATGATGAATAGAAATTAACATTCGCATGGTAATTTTGAAACTATTGCATGAAGAAATGGAATGAAATTGAAAGACAGAAAATGTAGATCCCTTGCCCAGCCGCCATCCCGTACACGTCTACAGTATTTCTAGATAACGTTGCAAGTAAAAACACATTGCGTCTCTACCTCCATGAGTTCAGTGAAGACTTATTTCACTCGCTCATTCCAGTTTCACTTTTCTTCTTGGAGAAACCAATTTACTTTATACACAATATATTATATGAGTGAAAATTATAAACGCGCCCAGTAAGGCGTCCGTTACGCGACATAATAATATATGTGGTATTCGACGTGGGTGATAGTTTGGAAACAAAATAGTCCTTGGGAAAATGTCAAGAAGTAGTACAGAGAGTGAGTAAGACTACGGCAATTTGCAGTACATGATCCAGGTTCATCCTAAAACATCTCTTCTCTGACAAGGAACGCTTACAACCTGTTTGTTTGTCAGTTTTCTAATTGTCGTGCTCATCAAAGATTCGCTTCAAATAAAACAGAATACATTCGATTGCAATCCATATATATTTGGCACATCCAATGTTATGAATTTGTTGTCTTCCATTTTCTAAACAAAGTACTACCAAGTGGCTATTAACCACCCTGTACGTAATAATAACTGAATATCTATGCTGGTCCATTTACAAAGTACAGAAAACATGTGTTGTTAAAATTAGAAGACGTTGGTTTAGAACATGAACGTTACCGTCCGGAAATTCTTCTATGTTGTAATTCTCGACGCACTCCAATAATCAAGTAGAACTCGTCACAAGTCAAAGTTTGTGCCCTGTAGAGGTCACAGAAGGTCACTGCACTATCATATGACCCGTTCCATATTATATAATCTATATAATATGGAACGGGTCATAAGATAGTGTTACATCTTATATGTAAAATATAAAAGATGTTTACTATTTGTTGTAACGGAATTTTTTTGATATTCTCTGGAGAAAAAAATTTGGTTAACTTTAGATAGCATTGGATTAACCCAGCCTAATTCACCAAATTTACATTTCTTATGAACACAATGTTTGCCTTTAATTTGGATATTTTATATCAAATATACGTGTATAAACTAGGAAAGCAATTTCTACCATTATATCCACGCTGCCAATAAAATCGTGTTGAATTACGTGAGAACTACATTGTATCTTGCAACTTACTGACGAGTAAAGTAATTGTTCACATATATTTTTTAATATTAATTCCAGTCGACAGAGAAAACTATTTTTTGCCATGGTTCGAATTATACGCTCTTTTAGGTCAGATGGTTTTGGTTCTAACTATATAGTCCTCAGCATTTTTGCTCCATGGTTATTGTTATAATTATGTTTTCTTAATATAATCATATGTGATGTATGTGATAATGTGGTCTGATAAAATAATGTATCAAAATATATAATCTAATTTTAATTAAATCACCATTCTAAACCTTGGTTGTGTCGTGTTAAAATATTTCGCAAAATATGTAGTCTCTTCGTAATATATAATGTCAAAACTTAGAACTAAAATTTTGAATCCCCAGGTATACCGCTGTAAACCCTTGTTGAGTTTGCTAGTGTATGGTCAAATATTATTAAATTTTGAAATTATTTGAAAAATTATATTCTACTGCACAATTTTTACTGGAAATAAAATTAAGCGTGATTGTATTTCGTCTTTGACGTAAATTTCATTTGACATTTGATGCACTGGCATGATAACTATTGGGATTTCCGTTGTTGAAATATTTAGTACCCTCACCGTTTTGAGGTTTTCCAGCCGTTTTTTCGTGCTTTTCGGGCTAAAGAGACACAATCTCAACATCTCGAAAAACCAACTTCACCACATTCTGCGAGCAAGTTGGTTTCACCTCAAAATCTCACTTTCCTTGAGAACGTATGAATTCTCGTTGTTAAATAAAATTTTGAGGACAACCTAACTTATTAAAAAAATTGCCAACCCATGCGTTTGGATTTCCACGAAAGACAGGCGAATGTGGTGAAGTTGGTTTTTCGAGATGTTGGAATTTTCACTGCTTATCAGGTTAAAAATCATGAAAAAATGGCTGAAAAACGTTAAAAAAAATTATTTGGCGAACGCCTTTTCAGACTGAGCTAAAATGTGATGTCGAAAATCCCATTTGAGCTGTTCTTTAAAACGAGCTATACAACTTGGTTCTATTGGAGATCCTGAGATACGAGCGCAATAATCCATATTAGTCACACTCAACCTTAACATTTGTTTTTCTGGGCGGCCCTAGCCGCTTCGCAAGATAAGGACGGACGTACAGAAAGATTTAAAAGAACCAAGGACATTGGAATCATGACAAATCAACCACAGTCGTCGTCCTTCTATTCCATGCAGTGAAATACAGCATTTGAGTTATTAGTGAGATGTACATTTTCTAATGAGTGTAGTACAGAATCATGTCATAAATAAGACTCCAATTTCTTTTTGTGAATTCTTTTAATTGCAAACGCAATTCCAGAAATGCCATTCGTTTTTGTAAAGAATTTTTCAAGAAAAGTTTTACATCTACCGACAAACAAATAAACAAACATACTCATTTTATGGTTATTATAATTGCATTTTATATGTACAATATTTACATAGTAGCTCGCTTGCGAGCTATCGGGTTTTCTATATTTGTATAAAATTAATTAATGTTTTATATAATATCTTTGGGTCAAGCACGACTCACAGAAAGAAAGGTTGTCTCACTCTTCATAAAGTTTGAAGCGCGACATGTATTATCCGGCAGGTCGGCGCCACTCGTGCTTATCTCTGAAGACGCGCAACCCTAGCTTATACATGCTATGCAAGTTAAAAATAAAATAAAATAAATAAATACACGTTTACTTCAACTCGGTACTTGTGTAAAGTTGGACGTCCGCACAAGCACGGGTCATATCACACTAGAGAAGTTGGCTCTAGCGCCATCTCCGACTTTTTAAGGAAATTCTGAGTGCACCGCAAGGTAGATCTCAGTGAGTTAACGGATATTTTAAATAGTAACGATAATAAAATAATAAATTAATATTTTTATTCAACCAATGAAACGTGTAGTGTACATTTCGATTAATTGATCAACTAATCGATACTTAATTCGGCTTCGCCTTTTTAATTTTTCTCTTACACTGAACATGTGCTGCCGCCGCTGATACTTTTTCTGGGTTACATAACTTCGCGTAGAATCGTACAATTTTCGCAATTAACTGTGTTGTATGATCTTCGTCAGAACACCCTAAATTTACGAGCACGTTTGGAAAGAGCTGGTATTTGAGAATAAGGATTCCATTTATGAGACCAATGAAAATTCTGTTGAGTCTCAATTCCACACATTTGTCTACTAGGTTGAATGGTGATATCGATGGATATTTCAAGCCCCCTAACGACTTTAAATTATAAATCACGTCAAAATATTCTGGAATGATTGAGTTAGAAAATTGTGTCGGAACCGCATTCAGGAGTAAGCGTCCAATTAATTTTAGGTTCTCTTGCAATTATTTTTCCGTTCAGACTGATGACTGACGAACCGTTCTTTCGCAAGATACTTGTATTCAATATGCAGAAAACAGAGCCTTGATTTATGAAAGTCCCATTTCTTCTCTTATACATAAAATAAGTAAAATTCAAAATCCAAAAATATTAAAATTTCAAAGTAATCATAATTTAGAAAAAAAAATACAACCTATGCCACAAAAGCAATTTGGATTTCCTTTTCAATTTTGAATTTAATAGTTTGAATTTTTTTTTAAATTATGATTTTTTTGGAATTTGAGTTTTATTTATTTTGAAAAATTTTTAACTTATTTTTTGGAATTTTTTTTTTAATATTTTTTGCACTGACGTCAACAAATGTTTAGTTGAGATTGCAACGCGCCAATTCCAAAGTAGTCTAAGAGATAAGAAACGCCATATTATATTCTCTGCAATGTATTTTCTCTTCCTACTAGGGGTACCTTCTGTCTAGGTTAAACGGAAATCCACCCACCAAAAATATGTAATTGGATTTTTGAGGTTCAGTCTGAGTGGGAATGAGAATTACTTCGCACGTATCTTTATTCGTACATTGTTGAAATACATTCAAAGTGACGGACGAGAATGTAAATAAATTAATACAAATTGTACCGAAAGCAATCTACTGAGTTCAAAAATACAATACTGTTGGAATAATTACTAGTCTCAGTCTCAGTCTTATTTTATGGTCCTGTTGTTGACAACAGATGTGATAAATCAACTACATCACTGTTAAAGTCTTCAATTCTTGAGCTCAAAGTGTCCAACACACGATTCAATCGTTCTCGCTGCTCAAATCTCTGAAAATAATATATTTTGACCAAGTTAACTCCACAACGCTTTCTTTCTTTTTATACTAGGTAAGCTCATACCGCGAAAATTGTCCAAAAATTCAGTTTCAATCGAATGAGAGCAAAACTTTCAGGTTAGGTACTACAATTCCAAAATCCTTCTTCACTTTTTTTTTGTTGGGCACGGACAGGACAGTATGAGCTTACCTGTTACGGATGTTGTCAATGATTTAATTTTTACCTGTTTAGTTATTTGTTCCAATTTCTGAGTACTCGGAAGATTTTTGTACTTGGTTTTCTCATCAGTCTTGAGTCTCTTCAATTTCCCCGCAGAATTTAATTTAAACTCCGGGCTTGGTGGTCCATGTGGCTAAAAATTTTTTTATAAATTTTAAAAAATACATTAAAATTTAAAAATTTCCTAATTTGAACATAACTTACATGTAAATTCCTTTGAATCATCAGCTTCGT
>JAQGCA010001621.1:0-16658 GCA_034698945.1 Protaphorura quadriocellata
GTCCATAAGGGTCAATGTAAAGTTTTGACCAAACTTTCGCCGTTCCTCCGACACCGCAAAAGTTTGGTCAAAACGGTTCTCTCTGCCTCTTAATCAGTGGTTTCTAGAAATTCATATTATCCTTTAGAATATGAATTTTCTTGGGATCATTAGTGAGCAACGTCTTAATACTTTGAAGTGTTTTTCTAAATAGTTTATCTAGTACTGAAAAATACCATCTTGTGAATCTTGTCCTTGTCGCCTAGAACTCATCCATCAGCCGATCAATTCTTGCCTGTCACCGAAAGTTAACGATAACACAGAGGAGTCAGTCTCAGTGCTATCCCCTGAAGTAGATCGTACTTCGCCACATATCGAAACAAAGTTGATTCCAGACGGATATGAAATGCCCTCTCGCGTTTAGGCGGTCTCCGAATGGGGTCGCACAAAGGACACGGCAAAAGATTCCGTCAGAATTGCTGCATTTTGGATATGTTATAGCCCTTGACCTGCTGAACAACTGAGTGCCTGCATCGAAGAATTATTCCACGCAGGCACTCAACTATAAAATACACGAAGGGCATGTGCTACGCCTTTTTTTGGATTGGATTGTATACGTTTTTATTTAAGTCATTGACTCCATAGCTCACACAATTTAATCGTAAAATACGTCACATTCATTCATCATTCACATCAAGTTTTCTATGTACATATATATTCTGTCCTTTGTTTCTTCTGATGGCTCAAAGCCGAGTCCGAATGTTGACAACAGTGCGAACTGAAATTCTTGACCGTAATAAAAGAAATTAACTAACTAACTAACTAACTAACATCAGTAAGTGTCGTCAATTCCGACTGTAACTAGACTTACTAATATCCTAATTTAATAAAGATTGGTGTCACCTAATAGTATAGAATCTGGCTCCTTTCACAGAGAAGACATTTTTGTTGACACCAAGCCAAACAAGGTCAAGTCAAGGTTTCGGAGTCATTGGAGTGTTCCGCTAGGATGCATTGGCGTTCAATTTCCAAACGCGGGACTAAAGAAATGCATGTGCTATTCCTACTTACTTTCAGAATAGTCGTGGGTTCGAAGTCGAATGGAAATTATTAATCCGTTGAGTTCTTGAGTTGGACAAAATTTAAATTAATTCAATATAATCTGCAATTCAATTAGAAGCGTAACTAGGGACTACGAAATGACTTCTCTATATTATAATATACATGCTTTTCGTGTACTTCTGTAGGCCAAACGGTGCGGCTTTCGTGGTACAACCTTCACAAAAGTTGTTCAGCCGGTCAAGGGTTATAATATATCCGAAATGCAGTCAATTCTGACTAAGTTTCTTAACGTTAGGTGCATGAAAAAATTGACTTTGCTGCTCACAATTTGTTGAAGTGCAATTTGCACTCATTTTATCCTACCATGATGCACAAACCCACCATGTATCTACCATTACAGTATAACGTTATGTAATGTTCCATGTACACTCAGTACGAGGTAACTATAAACCTATTAGCGCATGTTTTCAAATGCATATCAATTTTGGCATGCAACTTTCAACATTATATTAGAAAATATTGGCCCTTTGGGCTCTTCCCTAACGGCTTCTACGTTTTTCAAATGCGCACTTACTGATTTCACATCAAAACATTGTGATCACTCGTGTAGATTTACGGAGGGCCATCCTGTTCTAACAAACCTGGCCTGATGTCGCGCTGACGTTATACAAAAATTATAACATTTGCCTGGACGTAAAAAATTGTCCTTGTAATATCATCAAAATTTCACCAATGGCTGGATCAGCAATGATAATATCATGGCTGATATTATTTTGCATGACCAAAGCGTTCTAAACAAACGGCCTATCGGGTCGAGTCTTGTATACATATACGAACTAGAAATTCCGTTCTTGCGCGAATTTTGCGTAAGAATCTGGATGAGTTCTCTTAATTCAGAAAATAAGATGTTCTGTCCCTTTGGCGGATATATTACGCTAGAAATTTCTTCCGGAGTGGAGTTTGACAAAGATACGAGTCCGACAAAGAAAGGCCTATACGGAAAAACGTCTGGTTTTGCACTAAGAAGGTAGTACTAGTACGATACGAAGGTATGTACCATGCACGTACATTCGTACTGAGGGAAAAGGTAGGTCCATATTAGCGTTGTAAACGCCCAAAGCGCCCCGTAATATTCCCAGGAATATTCCCGGGAACTATTGTTTAGTGCCCAGGCGGGCACTTTCAAATCAAAATTTGAGCGAATACGACTGTTGTAATTCTAACTCGTCTCGTAACTCGAAATTAAGTAAAAATTGAAGAGTTCTACCAAAATCTGGGTAGGAGAATTGCCGGTAACGCTGTTCAGTTTTTCCTCTCCCCAAGTCAAGGGTCTACGAAAGTCAACTAGAAGTCAATGGCGTAAAATACCGAGACAAAGGATACGGTGGATATTAATAATAACATACGATGAAACTGTCCTTATGCATGTTCCTTGTCAACCGTTGAAACGTAAAAATTGCAATACAATACAAAATATAGTATTTTTGTCCGGCCGAAACGTTGTACTAGGTTGTACGCTATAGACTACACTCCATTTTCAAAAGTGCCCAAAGTTCCCGGGAATATTCCCGAAAACGAAAATGCCCGGGCATTTTACAACGCTAGTCCAGACACTCAAACTGTGATGGTAGGAACATGGAACCTGGTACAATACAGACCCTAGTCATATTGTAGTTCATTGACGCATTGACAGAATAGGTCCTAGGATCGACCTTTTGTCTTTTCTCGGTAGGGGTAAGTATACTAGGGTCGAAGGGGTAGCTGCCCACGGCTTATTAGAATCGGGTGACCCTTAACGTTAAAATTGAGAAGACAAAATCGTGGACAAGACAAGACAGGCCAAGAGCGAAGTAAAATGTAAAAACAAAAGCCGGTATTACTGCCCAGATTTGTAAGACTAAATTTTGAAAGGAATTTTTTGCAGGAGCATTAAATTGGGTATGAATGATTGGACGTAAAAAGGTAGCCTTCTAGATAGCATTTCCCCCGTTGAAGGAATACATACACACGCTTAATAACTGATCAATTTCAACATAATACTCAACAATTTTTCAATTTACTGCCACATGCTGTTCATAAATTGAGCCTTTGATGTTATTAGTTTTCGTGGCGTTATTGATTTGATAAGCGCGTGGTACGACTTCTCAAACTGACAGATTTCCTGTAAAGCATTTATGGAATCTCCTCGCAAATAGAATTTGAGGGATAGTTTTCCGTCATGAGGAGTTTTGTCTGCCATACTGGTTTTGAATTTTGGAGATCATATAGCATCATAGATGGAAGATTAATTCGGAACTCTCGTACGTTCCATCTGATACCCTGGAGGTTATAGTCAATTTCTAGAACCTGGCTCGCTAAATAAATCCCGTCTCATAGTTAATTTCCGCTTTAAGAGCGCTAAGAGCTATACTGTCCAGTTTGAGACATGTTAAAATTGTAACAGTTCAACTCTTTCTGGAAAAAATTAATCAAGACAAAAGGTGTATATCGAGATCCACATTGCACCGAACATTTACTAGGGGATATGGGTCACGGTCACGAATTGACATGGTAAGCCTGTCCCAATAATTATTATTGGGACGGCAAGCCCGTCGTTCTCTTTTACTATCGCTAGCAGAATCATATGCATGTGTCTGACAAAGATATGTTAACGTCAATAGCGATAATTCGTTGAAATCGTCGTTCGTTGGGGAATTGTGCAACTGATTGAACATTTGAAATTTTGACAATTCTCAGTGAGATGGACGGATTGATTGAGAATATCTTCACCTCTATCTGACTCTACGTGACATAGTATGTGAAAACCGATTAAATACTACAAATGACACGAACACAAAAATAATTGTAGGGTTGACGGTAACAGCCTATCACGGTTGACGCTTCACCTAAGTTCGAGGAAGATATGACGCGTCAACTACGTCACCCCATCTCTCCTGTACGATCAGTGAATCAGCATGTACCGCATGCAGACTGGCGCAGAAATCCAGTCTGGTTCGCCGACAAGGTCACAAATATGTATGTCAGCAGTCAGCAGCATGTATAAGAGAAAGTCCAATATCTAGTTACAAATTATATTTCAATTTAACCACAGTCCTTTCAAGGGCTGTGGTTATAAGTTTCTCCAAAACAAGATACAAGAATCCATCCCATCCAGACAAGTAACCGAGTAACTAGAGTACTCTTTCACTTCTGCATGGAAGTTTTGATGGAAAAAATTGAACAAAATTGGATTTCGGAAATTGAATTGGAAACTGTTCGGTGCTCTTCACCGGCACGCACGGAATCGACTCCACCTAAATTAATGCCTCACGTCTTTCAATCTTACAAGTTTACTTTCCTGATGCCGGTATATAAGTAATATATGAATAATGTCCGTCACTCACGCCAACCATCGTTGTCTCAATTCAATTCAATTCTTTCTTCTCAATGGTATGTCAATATAAGTGTCAAGTGTGACTTCACTGATTGTTTACTTTAAGTAACTTACTCCCAATGAGAATAAACAAATTAGTCAAATTCCTTAGTAAGAAGACCACAAGAAACAAAAATAACAACGCTTTGAACGTCTGGGAGGATAACCTGATTTTCCTCCCAAAGCTATTTCCCTACAGACATTCTGGAATTTAACGTTGTCGGTGAATATCCGTACAATCCGTAGTGTTTGGATAAATAGTTGATCTATTTGTATTTTGACTTCCAAAAGACGCATCATTTTTGGTTTTTTCTTTTGCACTTTTTTGTTTATTCGTCACTACGGGACCTCCTGATTAGAATTTGATTGATTTGTTTAGTCTTTTCGCCTGCAGGTACGCATTATGCGTAGCGACTACAGGGACACTGAAATATAATAGGTAACAAATCAGTTACTTGACTATCAATATTAAAGCGTGTTATTGTAATCCTTAAAAGTGATACTTATACCTACTTCCTATTTTATTAGCATTATATACGAACCCAATCACCATACATTCAGTCTTAATAGCACTCAGGACAGGAGATAATACAATGTCAATGTCGATAATACAATGCAACTGTTGCTAAAAGATCACCTTGTTCGAAACCCAGGTTTGCAGTGAAAATTATTACTAACGATTTTTGACTAACACCAAATTCATGTAACAGCTGTAATTACATGACCACTCTTGATTTCGCTTTTAAAATATTTCCGAAAGTGTTAACAAGGCAAATTGGTCCGCTATAAGACTACTTACTCAGTTATAAGACCCGATCCGGATCCGGTGTTGCAATTACTTCCAGCTTGCAAATTGGTGGGTCTTATAGCAAGGGTTGTGCTTGGGTTTTCCGGTTTCAATACATACAAAACTAGGTTTTCGTTTATTTGATATGCCAATTTAGTATAACAGAATTCATAAAATATAGAAATTTTTGCGTCTCTCATTCAGACTAGCCTACCGATTTTCAAAATATTGAAAGCAATTAAGCCAATAAAGCATTGCCGTGCTACTCGGAATACATTGAAAATAAGCTTAGCGTATCTTTAAACTATAAAAGAGATTAAGCTAAAACGGCGAAACCAATATAATATTTACAAGAAAATAAGTTCCAGTATAAATGATAAATCTAGATATTATGTTTCTTGCGTGGATACTCAGATGTCTCGAAATATTTGGTTGAATTTTCATTTTAGATTTCTAAACCTTATCAATATTTGACTTACTCCACCATTACTGCTAGTAGTCATTCCAGTATATCTTCTGAATTCCGATTGAAAGCGGAAATTAAAATTTCGGTGAAAAACAGATGATGATACTGACTAGCTAGTAGCTACCACTATAACATTCAAATATCAAAGTCATGAAACCGGTTAAAAGAAACTCCAAGACCGAAAAAAAAGGAAACCGATCTCAAAAATCCAAAATCTTAGAATCCCTATCCCTATCCCTAGGTTTGACATTTACTTGACTATATTAATATATAATATAAAATAGAAGACGAAACAACTTATTCAGTACAGTAATATATCAAAGCCAAAAACATCAGAACATCGGACAAAGAAAATTTTGTTATTGTTAAGCTTACATGAATTAGTCGGGCGGAGTTCAACAATAGGGCATTGCTCCATCCATCTAGTAATCGCGGATATTGAAATTAACTGTTGTTTACGATCCTCAGTTCAGTCCTTCAATGCATAGTTTTTATATCACTTAATTTTGTAATTACTGTCCAACTTCCTCAAACGAACGAAACCAAACCATTGACCATTATATACGCGGATATTGATAAATCATAAATAATGATTCAATAATTTTATTGTTTCACTTCCACTTCCGTTGGTTACGCTTTGGTTTTGCGGTGCGTCGCGTCAAACCCTCGTTTTACAAAAATGTAAAAAGTTTACATAAACTTTTCAAATGAATCCAAGGCGCAGAACAGAATATCTGGATTTACAATTTCATAAACAAACACAATTTCAAAAGTATTGAAAGGAGAGGGAATTGGATTATAGTCTGGTAGTCTGGAACCTTGTGATATTTTTCTCAATGATTTTCAGTCCTTTTTTTTACAAAAAAATTACTGGTTAGGTTCCGCAAACAGTAAATGGTAACACTGACAGTACTACTGGATGGGACACTTTTAGCTTAACAATATTTAGCACATCCACACATGGAAGGTCACCGTCACCGCCACACGAGGTCAAGTCAATCCCATGGCTTGAGTCAGTCGGTCGGTTCGTTCCTTTGAATGTGTTCCGGTATTTTTTTTTAGTACTATTTTATTCTGACGATGTGTGATTGTGACGGCGACGAGGGTTAGTCGTCAACGTCGGTGTCGTTTCTGTCGTGTCGTCGTTAATAATTATTTTGATATTGATTCCCATGCTGTTGATGTAGAATGTGGTCAAATAATCCAAATCTAAATAATAATCCATGTTGCCTAGTTTAGTTTAGTCAGTTGTATTTTGTAGTTGTTATGTTTGTGCCCATAGTTGGTGTTTGGTTGGTTGGAGTTGGATTGGATTCTGTCCATCATCAATGTTAAATGTACATGCTAAAAAGCAGTAAGTTGTAGTTGTAGTTGGCAGTACACACTACTGCAAAGGAAAGGCGGAGTTGAGATAAAAAAAATAAGGTGACTCGAGGATTTTCCTTCTATCTTGTGCCTTGTGTTTCATGTATATTCAAGTGTTCGCTTCAAGAGTTGTAGTCGACCTCAAGGCTACCAAACCACCTTCAAATCAGTACAAAGATACTCAAACTAAATCCTTTCACAGCCCAATCCATTCCATGTGTCAAGAAGTCTTTTACTCATAATTTACCACACTCTCCGTCTATTATGTCCAAAATGTCCAAAATCATAAAATTATAACGTCCACTAGACATTATTAGTAAAATTATTGTCAAGGCTCGGATGCGATGGTAGGAAGTTTCACACTATTGTATGCTATAAATGCTGTGGTCATTCACACTCTCGCACACTCTTCACCCGACAACTAGGCGCCAGGACGGGGAATCCCCCGTCAGATTTGCGGATACATAAAAACGCGAAAAGAAAACCCGATGGAAACTAGAGGTTTACAGCAGAAATGGGGCGAAGTGCATGCGAAATAATAAAGAAAATATTCTGGTGGACAGATCCGATCATTAGAAACCATTAATGACATTCCATGCAAAGTCAAAACTTGTCGCCTATTTTTCTTTAGGGTGAGACAACGGAAGTTCCATTTTTTCAATATGAGTCAACAAGCCCTCTGAGAAGCTAACTTCGACGTCGACATTTTGCATTTTTTTTTCATCAATTCAAAACAACAATTGAATGTAAGAAATTACTGAAGTTTTATTAGCGTTTTTAAATTCAAACCGCTGTAGAACGTGTAGAACTTCTTTCCCTTACAAATATTTTCTCAATTTTGAACACGAATACAAACGGTCGCTTGAAACAGTTATTCATTAACCATCAGTTTCTACTTTCTGCCGTCATAAAAACTCATGACTCGTAAATCTTGCTGTTCCAAAGCCCAAGGTCCAGCTCATTTTTAAAAACTTTATTAAAGTCTAGGTGTCTAGGGGAATTGAGCTAATTTAAGTCTCTTCCTCTGGACTTGACTTCAAAGACAGAGTTAAAAGTGAAAGTAAAGAATGTCGGAAGCAGAACACAAAGAGAAAGACCAATTATAATTCTCTTCTCTAAAGCACATCACCGGATTGTTTGCAAAATTACGTGTTTTGCAGTGCTCCACTGCTTTCTCTAAGAAATTCGACTCTAAAGCTATCAGAGAATTTCGGATATGAAAATGCGTGCATGTCAAATGCACTGTCTTCCAAACGAAAATGATCCCAGAAGCCAGTAGGTCGAGAGTGGACTTATTGGATCCATGGGCGTAATATGCGCCGATACAGTGTATAATTAGCACACTTTGTCCGTTGTGTTTAAGTTTACCTTTCTCGGGAAGGTGTGCTAATTAGCTCAATTCTATTTGAGGGCTCTTTCATGCACACTAACCATACTGCAGAGGAAAAAGCAGCGTTATGATACGAAGTGCTAGAGGCTAGTGCCAGTGCCGGTTAAGATGTAATCTTAAGCCGAAGCACTTAGACTGGGGGAGGGGTTCTGGACTAAATATTCTGTAAAACAGTCGTCGAGCCGAGTTAGAAAAGAACGGATCTACAGATTTGAAATATCGATTTACACACGTAAGATAGTAGCGGTTTTAGTTCCAATTAGAGCACAGGATCACCAGTACTAGTCACGACAGTCACGAGTCCAGTGATACAGCTCACAAACTTTTATACAAATAACAAGCTGGTTTCCGAATATTACAAGAGAAAAATTGCATTTATTTGAACTAAATTCATATTGATGTACGATAAATAAATATAAGAATTAAATATGTAAAACTAATAAGCGTAACATTTCTTTTGTCATTTCATAAATATAACAGAGAAATTAAAGTACCAACCAAGTAACTCTATTTGGAATTAAATTATCCCTTTTCATGTGTATTCTTTTCTCATGGCTACATTTTAGTAAAATACTGATTCAAAGAGTTGTCTCATGTCTTTGGTTCACGTTCTATTTCATAATTGTATTCGCACTGTCATGTTTGCTCACTTTAATATTTTCCAGGTGAATTGGAAAAAATTGAGGTCGTATCTCAAATAATGGATATAATTGCATATTATAGCGATTTACTTTTAAGAAAGCGAACACATTCGTTGATAAAGTATACATGCTCCTGAGAGGGAACTAGACAATAACTTTAATAGGCTTGTAGTCTATTCCAGAACTGTGATTTGCAGTAGGTTATTCACTCATATTATATGTATTTTGTGCATTCAGTTACAATAGAATGAAGAACACTGATACTGATCAGTTTGTTGTATTCGGAGAATTATTCCACCCAAATATCTAAACAACATCAATGTACCATTAGTGTCGAATCCTCGCATTTATCTTATTATTTTCTCACCGGTACCTCCGTAATAAGAATTATTCCATCAAACAAGTGCATTTATCAAATAAATTAAGCATTTCCAGTGTTGCTGGCAATAAACTGCATTGACATTGTTCTGGCGACTCGTACTACTGTCATACGAATTCAATGACAGTATGAGGTACTTATGTCATAGTCATGTAAAAATATTATATGCCCGCAATATCCAGCCAATTGTATTGTGTTTGATTATACCCTGTCATTTGTTGGAGTGTCAAAAATTTCTACATCGACTTTTCCAATTCAACAAACAAGACCTCCTTCAATTACATTATACCCGCTGTGCAATTCGAATTTACAGTATCGAACACTTGCATCGGAGATTTACATGAGTTTGAGCAATGCTTTCCTAATTTGGAGTTTGGAGCCTCTGTAAAAATTATCTCCAGCTCCAACGATCAAGTAAAATTCTTCACACAAATCATTCTGAAATTGGGTAACGTAAAATTCAATTTCGCTCCCACATTGAGAATGACTTGAATTGTATTTGATATAAAGTAATATAAATAAGAAAGGTTGAAGAAATTACAATGGATTGTGTGATAATTGACAAAAATATATTGGTTGAAGGCACAATAGTGTGCAAGTTTCGTCTGGATTTCATGCATATTTGGTTTATACTAATTGAATGCCACCATTTCAAATGATTACATTAATACTAAGAAAAATTACATTAGATACTAAGCTCACCTAAATATCAAGCTAGACTTGAGCAGTCGGATTCGTTCACTTTATTATTTGCTGTTACTTTAAAAGTCTTAAAATGAAAGCACTTACGGTCTGAAACCTAACTTCTTTCTAGTGAAAGTAGTCATGGCATGGCTGAAACTAAAATTCGGCTAACTAAATATACTCGGGGTAGAAACTAAACTGAAAGTAATTATAACTGAAAACTAATTTCTCTACCTGATATTTTAAAAAATAAATAACGTTGAGTTTGCAAAAATAGCTTCGAATCAAAGTAATTCACCTTTGTTCGTTGACGACTTTCCTTGTACTCATTCAGCGGGGTCTGTTCGATCGTTTTGACTTGAGAAGCGCTAGAAGATTCTACTCAACAGGACGGCCATTCAGAGCTTGTAAATTCAGAATAAAACACGTTCGACCCTGGTGGTTAATTGGTTCCAAATCTCAGAAACCACCACAACTGTACCGTTAAATTCTAGTCTATTAGCACTACCTCGTGGGAAATTGATAAAACGAACCCAGCGAAAGACCTCAGTAAAAATCTACAACAAATAAAGTTAAACTGCTCTGCTGTGTATACAGAAACTAGGAATATTTACAACATCGGGAGAATCAGATGAAGACTTCGAGGGATGGCTTTGTGAGATCAAGCCAAGATAGACTTTGAGGGTTATCTCCTCCATTCCTTTCAGATTTCTTTTTCTGCTTTGACTTTCCAGTGAATCCATTGCCACTTCCACTTTCAGCCAGGTAGTCACGCAGTCTCGAGAATGTCCTTCGTGGATGAGCTCGGCACCACTTCTCCACCGCTGAAGAGAATAAATACACAACGCATTAGTTTCAAATAAAACAAAATGTTCGTAATTAATAGTATCAGAAATATTAGCACGTAGCACCCCACTCACATTTCAGCAAGTAGCAGGAGTCATGGATTGTCATCCCTTTGTCTTTCCATTTCTTGTATATACGATACAGAATTGAAAGATAGAAATTATTCACGACACCAATGGCATCAACTTTTTTGTTGCAAAATCTGTAAAATGGAGGTTCCGATTCATAAGTGTGTGTAAAATATAACAGAAAGGTAATAAAATTTGATCTCTACAAGACGACCGCACTAACAAAAATTCATATTGGAATTTCTTAGAAATGTAATGTCCGTAGAACTCTCACTTGCCCAAAAAGACTCCTCTAAAGTGCAGTATAAACAGTTGAAGGGAAAGCCGTGCAGAACATCCGACCGTCTGTCCGTCTGTCACTTTTCCAAAAAAATGTTGAAGTCACCAGAATTGAACAAACAAACCATCCATACCCACTATATCACAAGTACGGGTAACTTAAAAAAATGTTAGAAAATTCTAAACATGGCCGCTATATGCCACGCCCACTTCTTAAAAAAGTTGAAATCACCAGAATTGAACAAACGAATTCTCAATACCTATTATATGAAGTACGGGGAACTCAAAATAAATGTTAAAAAATTCTAAAAATGG
Organism: Protaphorura quadriocellata; assembly: GCA_034698945.1. Lineage (NCBI taxonomy): Eukaryota > Metazoa > Arthropoda > Collembola > Poduromorpha > Onychiuridae > Protaphorura > Protaphorura quadriocellata. Next base: position 11,674 of record JAQGCA010001621.1, read on the forward strand.
CCGCCATATGCCACGCCCACCTTTTTAAGATATGTATTCTGTCTCTCAGTCCCTACAAAGTACATGGCGTACCGTTATTGATGTACGCAACTTGCGTGAACATGAAGATTAGACGCGTCAAAATAACAAGGAATTGACGTTTGGGCGTGGCATATGGCGTCCATTTAAAAAAAAATTAACATCTTTTTGAGTTCCCCGTACTTAATATAGTAGGTATTGACAATTTGTTTGTTCAATTCTGGTGATTTCAACTTTTTAAAAAGTGGGCGTGGCATATGGCGGCGATTTTTATAATTTGTTAACATTTCTTTTGAGTTCCCCGAACTTGATATAGTGGGTATGGACGGTTTGTTTGTTCAATTCTGGTGATTTCAAGTTTTTTTTAAAAAAGTGGGCGTGGCTTATGGCGGCCATGTTTATAATTTTTTAACATTTTTTTTAGTTCCCCGTACTTAATATAGTAGGTATTGACAATTTGTTTGTTCAATTCTGGTGATTTCAACTTTTTTAAAAAGTGGGCGTGGCATATGGCGGCCATTTTTAGAATTTTTTAACATTTTTTTGAGTTTCCCGAACTTGATATAGTGGGTATGGACGGTTTGTTTGTTCAATTCTGGTGATTTCAACATTTTTTTGGAAAAGTGACAGACGGACAGACGGTCGGATGTTCTGCACGGCTTTCCCTTCAACTGTTTATACTGCACTTTAGAGGAGTCTTTTTGGGCAAGTGAGAGTTCTACGGACAATACTGAAAGTACGATCCGTTTGGAGAAAGCGTAGTGGAAGTAAGGCTTTTTGGAACGATTTTTAGCACAGTACGGAATAGAGTATTTACCTATTCAATAAACCGTCTCGAAATGCATCTATGGTCATCCGTGTCACATTGAGGCTAAGAACGGCTAATGGAAATTGATGAATTGGATGACGGGATAACTCATAAATGGCTGGAGCCAGAGTTTCCTTTGTCTCTTGAGCACAGCTAAGATACAACATTTGTAAAGCTCCAAACATTCCAACGCCTCGGAGATCACTCGCCGGATCTTGGCCCTGTGCAGTAATTCCAAAAAAAATGAGAACAACTTGCTCTTTAAATTCTAAGAAATAAAATAATATTCATGTATTTATGCAATAACAATGAACTTACTTGGAATCCCACCTCTTCCCAATGATTTCCATAACGAGGGCAAGCCGGATTTTTTGTCATGAATACATATATACTTTGCAATATCCGTTGATGTACGGTACAGTCGTTATTCATTGGACCTAGAAAATGATCATCAAAAAATTAATTAAGAATCAATATTGTTCGTCAGGGCGGCGCGTTCGAGGATGCCTAAGCTGAATTCCGCATATTTTCTACAATGTCAAAATAAATAAATGTGTTTCACTTCAAACAGGTTTATGTCTCAAGTTAGTTTACCAACTGTTCTTCCAGAGGGGACCCGAGCCTGCCTTCTACGATTACATTTGCATGTCGATAAAAATGAATTTCGAATTTAATTATCACCTAGCTAACAATATGAGCGCAGTTCCTATCGTGACTTTTGACTTACAAGAAGCTATAGCAAATACGAGATCCTGTTGAGGCACTAATGACGTGTTGAGACTTGTATGTCCCATTAGACCTTGTAGTTTCTTTCTCAGAGTGCCCAATGGAGGATTTCGATCAATTTGGCCCTAATAATAAAAATATGTGATTAGACAATTTGTTGTTGTGAATATAAAACTCAAAAATGGCAATGAAATTATACTTACAACATGCTGAGACATATCACAAGTACGAAAGAAAGACCAAGCCTCCGAAAAGTTGATGGGGATTGAATTACTGCATTCAAAATTAATACTTTGCTTCAGACTAAGGATGTCGGACGGTGCAGCTCGCCATACAGATTCATCCGCATTGGACCAATTAGTGTCATTTCTAGTAAACAAAGTCGAAAACAATAATTAGTTTTACATTACCTAAAGAATGATAAAATGCAAAACGAGATTGATTTCTTAATGATTGAGAAAACTTCAATCCCTTGATAAACGAAAATGAAAGTGTTTCATTTTGTTTCTCAATGGAATGGTAGCTTTCATTTTGTATTTAATTGGTGGAGTACCAAGCAGGCAGCAAAGATACTGTACAACATTTATTATTATTATTATTCCCTCCACGACGCCTCAACGTAATGAGCCTATACATTTAAATTAATATTATATATCAGTTTCTTTAGAGCATAAATAACTTCGCAGGAACAAATCATGTCAAAAGTACAAGCTGTAAAGTAAACCATGCACGATTGAGTATTTTGCCATATGGAGTAAAATATGTCCACTTAGTGGACATATTAAATGGTGAGTAAGTCGTGTCATGACCCAACGAATAAGAAAGGTCAACGTTTTAATAATTTTTGTACCTTTTTTCCTCAGGCGAAGCAATTAGTTTTTTCTCTCTTGCAGTTAACTGAGGGATGTCTTTCGACGTCCTCCTTTGATTACCGTTTCCATTCATCATTTCGGAGTAACCGGATAATGATTATTATTGTTCATGATTGTAGAAGTACAAAGGAATTTGTTTGACGGAATGCTGGACGGTGACGCTGTTTGTTTCTGACTGAATCGTATTTTTGAAGTTGTTATTGCACTTGAATAATGTCAACGACTGATTTGACGTGGACTCGCAAATCGCAAGGTCACAATTGACATGTACATAGACACAAAGAATTGAAAGAATTAAAAAAAAAACTAATAAAACTAGGACCTAAACTGGTTATTGATTTGGAATTTGGAGGATTGACAAGTACAAAACACTTGTTTGGCCTCCGTCGCGTGGAATCTGGCACCCAAACTCCTTTGCGACTCTTCACATTTGAAGCGTTTGACGACGAGGACGAAGTCTTGCTTCAGTGCTTCCGCTTCCTGTAGATACTGGAGATTTATTCTCTCAATTTTCTGTTAATGTAGATAGTTTCTAAGTTTGGTTATGAAATCTGCGACTGCTTAACAACGATAGCCGTTCGACTCAGTATACGTTTCAAAAATGTTTTTACAAAAAGGTTGAAGGTTAAATATAGATTTTAAGATTTCAGTGTCAAAGATGAATTCTAAAGATGGTTTTGTAAGATTTGGGAGCAGCCTTTTAGTTAATACAATAACGACGATGTCAATAACCAGTTTTTTACCTGATATTCTTCACGAAAACCTTCAAAGGTGGTTATAGTAACCAAGCGACATAATGACGTAATGACGGGATGTTCTCACTAAATAAATAAATAAATAAATATGGTTCCTCTAGTTCCTACCAGAAGTTCTAGCTCTTGATCTTCCCGTAATATTCCGTTCAAATCAGACAAAGTAACGATCTTTAATCAGGAATAGGCTGCATACTGTATTGCCATATACTATGTGCAGATATTACTATTATCAAGGATCCTTGACTACGCCCTTCTCTAAGAGGTTAGCCAGTACTGACCCCAACGAGTTGTTATTTATCCTTCGGTGCACATTACGGCAATAGGAAATAGATCTCTCCAATGTGCACCTCATTGTTTACAAAATGACGTCACAGGTAAAAAATGACCCATTCAATTCACGCACTTCGGATTTGGTTACCACGGGGTTGCCCGTCGGAATTTCATTATTTCCAAAAGGAAGAGTTTGAAAATTATTTTCAGTATTGGCTAACCTATTTAAGGGAGATGTTTTATTGACCTTGACTATTATGTTAGAGTTGGGTCAAGTTCGGGTACTTCCCTGTGTATGTATGTCATGGGGATGCGGATCGCCCAAGGATCGGGCCCAATTTTGGTGTCCTTCGTCCTTGGGCTCTTGGGCAGCGCGCCGACGGCAGTTTGGGGTCGGATTGCCGCGTTAAAAGAAAAAAACTCGAACAAAGACTGTGTCTCGAAGTCGAGCAATAGAGCACAGGGCTTTATTCGGTCATTTACCGTAATTATTTACACTTCTTGACAATACAAACTGACATTTTTGACAGTAATAAAATAGAAGCAATTAACTGGCTTACTAACTAATGCATGGAGTACTAAAACCATGCAACGATGAGTATTTTCCATTCGCCTCTTTAATGGAGGACTCTGCCCTCAATTAAAAACTTGAAATCTGAATTCATATTGTTTTCCCCGTTGAATTTTTGCGCTCAAATATTTTCCATATTTGGAATAAATCTTTCAACTAAACTTTTTTTTTGCGCTGTATGATGGAAGGAGGAAATATCTGATGCACAGCACTGCACATAATAATATTCAGAAACATAGTTTGTAGGTATAGTTAGTAGTTTGTATTTTATTATGATGTCAACATGCATCAAAATCGCATAGTAATGTGCGGTTGTATCTAATCCGCTAAACATGTCGAATATGAAGAACAGTATTTATATCTGAAATATGGTATATGAAAACTTTCTGGGTGTAGAATTCTGGTTAAACATAAAAATAACTGGCAGCATAATTGAACTTACTACAATACAATGTTTACTGCAAAGAATTTAGGATTCACACAAAACTGCAAGCTGTATTCAGCACGCACTGATATCTACCCCAAGATGCTGAAGAGTGTCTTGTGACCGTTGCAAAAGTTTTCAAATGATCTTCACCGCCAAGGGAAACGCTTTCTTCACGTGTCCATATTAACCAGTTTCCTTTGTCAATTACGTTGTTTAGTGGTCTACTTTAGCACTGACTGACCATGAATTATTGTTGTACACTAATGATTTAGTTATTTTTACACCCAATAATGATGTGATAAAGCCGTAAGTGTTTTAAATTCTCAGTGTTTTAAAAACTTGTACAATGGTGCAATGTAAATTATACCAAGCAGCAGTGCTTCCTCAATAACGCAATTACATACGTATGTTAGAGATTTAGGCCCTCCTAATGTTGGAGAGATATGCCCTCCTAGCGTTAGGAGATAGGCCTATCCCATTACGTATACCAAGCAGCAGTGCTTCCTCAATAACGCAATTACATATGTATGTCAGAGAT
>JAQGCA010001622.1:0-16651 GCA_034698945.1 Protaphorura quadriocellata
CGAGTGAGTAGGTTTTCCGGGTAGGATTTCTTGACTTATTCAACTTGTTGGAAATTAACATTAGAGTTTTCGTTGATTGGCGTTGGAAACCAGGAGAAACTTTAAGTGCTATTCAACAGCAGTTCTCGTTATATTTTTCTGTAGACGGCCCCCCGAAATTAGGTGATTTTCCAAAAAATAACAAATCGTTTTGAGGAATGCTGTTATTCGTCGGAGGCGCACAATTGGTATTCGGTCAAGGAACGAATACTGCCTGAATATTGGGCCACCAAATCCTTATTTTACTAAGAATATGTCATCCCGTCGACGGTTGTGCCACAGAAAAGCGAGCGAAGCGAAGCTCATCATCCCGTCTTTTCAAAAAGAAAAGGTACGATTTTATCGCCCAGTAAAATAGAGGGATTTCACGGTAGATTTAAACTTAAAACACAGTAAACTAATTCCTTGCACAGGAGAATTCCTGCGCCATATATCCTGCGCAGTAAAATAATACCATGTTAATTAGCCGAACCACTTTCTTAATGGGGGGCTCCGACCCCAGCCCCCGCCGGGGCTCCGCCCCTGGACCCCGTAATATAATATCCCAACCTCACACGGTATATAACTTTACGCATACATCATTAGATGAACAACCATTCAACGATGATTCATATACAATTAATGACAAATATTCCAGATTTTCAATCATTTCATCACCCTTCAATAGGAAAATTTCCATGGCAACGGCGGAGTTTGTTTACGTCAGTTCTTCTGAGAGGCAAACTACTCGGTTGCTATGGAAATTTATCCCATGCCAAATGCTCAAACCCTAAAACTCGAGTCTGAGGGGACACCCCTTAACAGTAGACAATAAAAACGCAGTGATGGCACAACTACACCCACAGGAGAATCTCCCCTGAAATTTAGAGCCCGATCGGCCCAGTAGTTCCGGAGAAAAGCTCTGGACAAAAAAGTGCTTACATACACATGGGAGAGATACAATTACAAACGGATTTCGGACCACCTAGTGGAACAGAAAAGCTTCGCTACACTCCGCTCGCTTCGCTCGCCGCGCTTCGCTCGCTTAATTACAGTGATTACAATATGTCATATGGAATTATCGAATCCGTTAGTTAACTTGTATAGGCATCCTACATCTGATAATCTGCTTTAATAATTGAATGAAGAGATTTAAATTGATTTGATTACAGGCCCATTCAAAGTCTATTTTCATAATTTGTAAGGAAGGACGGTGATGGCAGTAGATACAAGGATAATACCTTTCAGGTTTAAACTAATTTCGGAATGCAAAATATCTTAAGATTAGGCGCATTTTAACTTTTATTTTGCATTTAATCCGACAATTTTAAACTTACCCGAATTCATGTTTCGTCTTTTCATTGACAATTTTGATAGATAAATAATCGCAGACGCCAGCTCCTACAATCTTCCCCAAAATTATTAAGTAATCAGAGAAGTCATGTTTGATATTTTAACTGCCAATTTAAGTGTTCATTGAAATCATGGCCTGTTTAACAAGTCTCTAATACTGAAAGTATCACATTCTAATTCATTCACGATTGGAAACTTCTATCTCTAAAAAATAAGATTTCTAATATTTGGCACTCGTCCGCGTTCTAAATGAAGTGTGGAACTCCAAATAAGCTGCCAAACTAATTAGCTTACAATATATCGCTTATACAATGAACATTTAGTTTTTGCACACCTTTATCTACGAAATTGCGAGTGAACTCAAAAAGGAAAAGTGTTGTGCAAATAATTACTTCCGAAACTCGCCACGTAACGTGTGATCACTTATCACACACATTTTATTGTGGTCTATTTCGAGTGTGTGTCACATTGGCCATTTGCAATCTCAGAACCTCAGGATCTAGTGTGTCCTCCCATAAAAATTAGAGATATAGCACAGTATTCTATCAGTGCCTACACTTCCACTACTGTGTAATTTGTGACCCGACGAAATAGATAGTGTTATAAAGTATATACATTTTCTAGACTGTCACATTACAAATATTAATATTTACGTGGGATCTGGTTAGCAGTAGGCAGATGAATTAATTTGATCTCATCATTTGTCACGAATGTTACACGCATGAAAAAAAACAATTCAAGCGAGACCTCGATTTCGCCTAAACCCTTGTGATATGAATGTAATGGCTGTGGTTATGACGTCATCGTCGTATGTCTTAGTCGACACCATCGCACAGGACGTATGAAATAATCGTAGTTTGTACAGTTTCAGTCAAATACTTCACGGTATGCATGTTCGTTCATCTATCAACTAATGTAATGTTATATTTGGACTCGTTCCAAAAATATAACAGCATGGGATGACAACTTCTTTTAAAAATTTGAAATTAGTAAATTTAAATATTCAAAATTGGAATTTAAAATATTTTGGCCTATATGTAGTTCAAAAAGTGAGGGGTAAGAGGAGGGAAAGTTAAAATAGACTCAATTTTCGTGGCTTGAAAAGAGTAGTGTGCTAGTTACCTCATAAAATCTCAGTTTTTGGCGACTCACTCTACGTAAATTCCTTAGTCTTGCGAATCTAGCCAGAACGTACGAGCGAGATTGAAGAATTGAAAGCTTCACAACGCACAGACACAAATAGATATGAGGATTTGCAATATTTATGAAACTTGGAACCACTATAGTCAAAAATTCAATAATGAATTAACTCCTCAATAATCATCTCTAAATCTTGGACTATTTGTCCAAACATTCAGTCCATTAGACTTCTTGCTCATTATTCATGTACACAACAGTTTCACGATTTCAAATCCATTTGTCTGGTGCAAGTACCACTGCGTACAATTATTTCCGTGCAGTTCTACCGTTTCTGCACGACATCATCATGCAAACATTTCACATTTTTGTAGATATTAACATTCAAATATTTGCCGGCCGCGGCCGTGCTATCACATCACAAAATGATATTGTATCTTTCTTTTTATTGTTCGCAGTATTACAATATACAATTCTCCGCTCACACGCACTTCCCAAATTTAACCCCGCAACAGGATCTCATAAACTGAGTTTGAACGTTTAAATAATAAACACAACTACAAATATTCGAGACGACGACAAATAGTCAGTCAGATACACAGTTACACTATTGAACACTGGTTTGACTGCAACCTTGGCTATATTCATAAACTGCACTACAAATAGAATGAAGACTTGTAGTCAACGTACTGTGCTTGAAGCTTCAATTATCTTAGTCACTACTTGCTGTGGATAAAGAAATTCTGAGCCTCTTTTTATTATGTTGTCCAATTCAGTACGGGACGTGTAGTATTATCCAGCATTAGTCGTAAATGTGGCAAGTCAATCTGCTGTATGTAGTTAAGATTTTATTTAACACTGCATGGAGAGATTCTGAAGAAACTTGATTTTTTGTTACGTCTGGTCAATGTTAAAATGCGTACTGTCAGTCGTAGTAAAGTTGTTTAGAGGTTGATGTTGATATTCGCCTTACAAATGCATTTAAGGAGTTACAGCATTTGTATTCCACCCACTGCTCTGGTAGCACCTTTTAACTTTCACACACACACACAATAAACATGATTTCACTTTCACGCTGTATCCAACACTTTGGTAACACCCTTTTACTTTAACTTACAGCACGCAAAACTTTGGTAGCACCCTTGTATTCGGATTTGTAACTTTGGTGACACCCTTTCTCTATAACTGACAGCACCAACTACTTTGGCGGTACCCAAATGATTCTGTACTAAAACCATGGAACCACTTCTCAATTGTAATAATTTCGCCAAAATTGTCTCAAACCGTCCAAAATTCATTGCAAACGCAATATAGCTATGAGTGACTTCTCTTATTTCCCATATTTTAAGCTGTCCAGTCCATTCAACATTAGCTTTAACTTCTAAATTCCGACATTCTGTTAATATTGTCCAATTTGTTCTTAATCTCGAGATAATTTCTTAAAATTGTCCACAATTATTATTAAAATGTTACAAAAATGAAAATTATAATCCGTCACAATTTTGTTACTCATTATATTGTAAATCCCTTTTCGCACGCGTTTCAACTATATTAGTTTATATTCTTTCAGTATTATGTTAGTTTTAGGTGTGCAACTGGAAGTAAAACCGCAAATTAAACTCGTGATACGGTCACTTGCTGCAGTACCGTCATTTTGTTGACTAGTGCCTTCGACTTGGTCTAAACTGTCAATAATTTATTATATTTTTCAACTTTTAGAATAATGTAGCCGGAACCTTGATTCTGTTTCTTTTAAGATATGAGGGCTAGAAACAATAGGATTTGAAGCAGAATGCTCATATATACAAAATCTCCATTGAACTTTAATTTCTATAAAATATTTCACGAATTAGCCAAATGAAATTCAAAAATACGTGGGCACTTGACTTGTTCCTATATTGCTAACAGACTAACATTGACTGCCGCAAAATAAATGAATCCAAGGCATTCGCTATCAAAAGGAATCGATACTTTTAAACAAATTCATTACTTATTTAATATTAGACAAGCGTAGGTGGGGTGGACTCAACATGACTTACACGACGACCCGTCTTTGACCCATTTACTCGCAAGTATCGCATAAATTGTCCGCTGCTGTTTCTTCTATACTTCATGATGAACAACCATTCACGAATATTTTTTGTTGCAATTTGCAATTGCAGTTTATAACTTTAGGACGCTTATCCTTTTATTTTGAAGCCGAGTCTGTCGTAGAACAGACAGACAGGTATGGCGTCGTTGAATAAGTAAGGAATCGATCCCACGGGCGAACATGATGTGGTTGTCATTTGGAACATGGCGTTCCCTCTATTGTTACTATTCGGGGTACCTCGAAAGCGAACGCATTCTGAAGGAAAAATACGCGAAGATGACTGACCATTGCATTCTTTACCCACGAATGTTCACTAACGAATGTAATTTCTAAGCCATTCAGAACCTGGGCCAAATAATGATGCTTAATTACTTATTTTGCTTTCATTCTAAAAACAATTTACCAGAAAATATTTCACTTTCTTTTTCAAGTCAACTTTTCCGAGTGAAACTACGTTGAAAATTTTGAATTATGAGTCACAACTGTAGGTGGACTTGCGGTCCAGAACTCTGGTTCTACAGAAATCTCCTGCTGTCTTGTTAGAATTGGACGAAGACTTAATGCTGGGAAAGATCAAAGATAGACGAGACAGGGAAATGGGATTCCGTTCCAAAACACTCAATCACTTTGACAAAGCGATTTATTTATATGCATTGACGTGAGATACTGAGAACTGAGAAGACTCCAGTTGAGCCCAGCGTTGAGTCTGCCCATGATGAGGTGAAAGTTCTGCCCGGAAATAAGTAGGTAGAATTGGAAGTGAGACAGAGAATTCCTTAAGAGGTAAGTATTTTGAGGCCTCAAGGTCTGGAACCTGAGTCGAATCCCAAATTTCAGATACCAAATACGAGAAAGTTGTTAAGTTGACCGAAGGGATTTCTCTGTAAGAAACTTTCCGAACCCCGAAGCATAATTTCATGGAAAAGAGTTAAAATATGAATTTTGCACCGTAAATATGGAAATACCAGTAGGGGTATAATTTATGTGGATTTCGTTTAAACGTTTCAACTCTGACTCAACTCTGCGAAGCTAATTTAAAAAAATATATAATTTTCATGGAAGTTCTTAATTCGCAATGAAACAGACCCGCCAACTATTTGACGTCTTAATTCTGAACAAACGCGTATGTTAAACAATAGCGTACGCATTGAAGAATTCCCTTGAGGTTTTCTAAACATAACAAAGATAAAGAAGAAACTTCACAATGTGACATTAAGGTCAACATCCCAGAAAAGTATGTATAAAACCAAAAAACTTATTTCATCTCTTGCATTCAATTCTACCCCCAACTTGTGTGGCGCATGGCGGCTTGCCACACGCACAAAAAGGGGTTGGAAGAAAAATTGCAAAACACACAGAATGAATCCCTTGAGTAACAATAAAAAATGGCTTTGAGATTCCCAGCCTTATGTTTTCTGAATGTAGCCGAAATACAAGAAGACGATTTCACTACACGGGAATAGTATCGAATCATATATGTTAAGGATAATTCGCACATTTGGACAATTTATTCAGAACCCTGCAAGAGCAAGTGGAATTTTAAGCATTTTCTAATCGTCTACAAGATTAGATCGTATTTTGTGAAGAAAATTATTCAATTGCTGAATTACTAAAAACGACGAATTAGGTGATACGAACCGATACCGATAGCCTGATGCTGATGGCCAGCCCTAGGAAAAATCCTTCTAGTTCCGTACAGTTTGCCTACATGTACTTATTAAGCATCTTTTCAGTATGTAACTTCAAATAATTCTAGAGTGCACAAATTGTCGGTAACATATGGCATGAAAGTATGGGTATGCGGGTAATTTTCGGTTTAGGGACTGGGACTTTGTGCTTCTTTTTCTTTCCGTAAAACTGCAATTCCACTTCTGAGTTCAAGTCCAAGTTCAACCCTTTCTCCAATCCATCTACCCTGGAAGGAAAGTAGACAGGGATGAATGGGTTCACAAAAAAAGAAAGAAAAGTCGGAGAAGAAAGATAAGTGAAGCGTTAGTCGTGGTGAAGAAATACATCTTCAATTCAATACAAATAACTCATCCAGTATTAGAACCTCAAATTGCTTCTTGACGTCTCATTTTGAGTTCTAACATAACTTATACATAAATACAAGGGATGGTCCTCGTTTGTTTGTAAAATTTAAGTTGAACAGTAACTGTCAGGATTACCATTCAGAATTAGTAGGCACCTCTTGGACACACACAAATCGGTAATTCAAGTTTTTCAAAATTTCCAAGCAAGTTGTCAAGATACACTTCCCAAATGTTCACCACAAGGAACTGAATCTACGTACATCAGAAAACTGTCCCTTGTTAATCGCCAAATTAATGTTTGAGAAATATGCACAGTCATGAAATTCATAGAAAGCGATACAAATCCATCGACATGCACTTAACGCGCTGTAAAACGTTCCACGGTTCCATTATCAGAAATATACATAAACTCTGAAATGCAAAACGCCGGCTGCTGGCTGTTGTGTATACAATAATTTCAAAGACACAAATGTGTTGAAAATAAGTTTTTAAAACATCCCTAATGGTTTTTCCTCATAGGATAATCATTCCAAACGCCCACACTTCCATTTACATTAATTTTAGTCATCAGAACGAGCGACAACGTATGCATTAGCCAAAAGTCAAAATAGGAAGGGTTACAAACTTTTCTCTTTCTTGTGAAAATATATTTCTTCTCCGTCTGTCAAACTCGACTACATTATCTCAAAATGTTATAAAAATGAGCGGGGTGCGAGCACAAAGGTCATCAATCATTCCCACCCTTTTCTCCTTATCACCCGCCAAACTCTAACCCTCTTTTTACCAATTCTAACCAGGAAAAGTCATGTTTGGCTTCGGGTTAGTTGGCTTGGAGTTGACGTGTGCGATTACGTCCAAAATTCACTATGCTAAGATATAACTAGTTTCCGTTGGCGCCTTTGCGTCCTGTCCAACTTATGTCCAGGAGTTGCAATTGCAAAAACTTCGAATATTGTGTATGCAGCTAAATTGTTCCAGAAGACAGATTAGAAAAATAAGAAAAAGTGAAGATTTAAAAAAATAATCTTAAGAAACTGAACTTTTTCGTGAAAACTTTGGGTTATCCAATTCCTCGCGGTAGAATCTGAATCGACTTCTTTTGCTTCTGAATATTTGTTGCCAAAAATTGCAAAACATCCTGAAACATTATCCAAAAGGGTCACCTAAATATATTTCAATAGGACATTGCCTCAAAGGAATCATGTAGAAATATTGAATTAGAGCACACAGAATACCAAAGCGAAGCCTATACATTTCGAGTGACCAATACACTAATCCTGAATATTTTAGGCCGAGATTTGATATTCATACCCACACCCACATCTTATTTGTAAGTTTTCATCTGGCGAATATGAGGTCAAGAAATTATTGAGAAAGAAAATTCAGACAACCTTCTCTGATCTCTCCTGTTAGAATAACATTACTCTTTAACATTTCGGAAATAAAAAGTGTGCGCGACTACTTTGAGGAATGTAAGCCGATGATTTACCGCACAGGATAGCTCTTCCGCATATTTTTCTGAACTGAGCACCAACAATGTGATTTCGGACTCGGAGTTGTTTGACTGCGATAACCTTATTTCTTGTGCTTTGTATTCCACAACAGCCTTGTATTGAATTTTCGAATTTGGATAACTTTCCAAAGCTATGGGGGATTTTATCCACCACTTTGTCTAACGACGACAGCGTCGAGTGGAAAGACTTTCAAAAAGGATTCTGGAAAAATGGTTATGGTTTGGAGGCATGATTTCTGAGCACCTGTGACCTACACATCACGGACACTAAATACTTAATATATGTCTTCCACTCTTCACAACTTGTAAAATCATGATATGGACTTGATATGATTTCATGTGGCATGTTGTCCTGAATTTTAAATTTTAACAACAGAAACAGTACAAGAGGGTAGCCCATAAGTAAGGCTTACCCACTCCTAAGCGCGGATTCCATATGGCAGATGATATTCAACAGACTGCAATAGCTGTTTCAAATTAGCAACATCCCATTATACTACTGAGCTGTGAAAGACAATTTCCAATTTGACTCGAGTAGAAGTTTACGTACAAGTCATATGGAATCGCTGCTTCACCCTGGATATACCAAAAAGTCCAATTCGAAGAGAATCTTAGAGGATTTCAGCAAAATATCCAAGCGCACCGGATATTCTGGTGAAAAATGTAGTGCAAATGCAATTTCGTGTAACATAAAGCGAAACAAATTCCAATAAGAGATTTACAGAAATCACAATGCAAATATTTTTTTCCACGTTTTCTGAAAGTGTTAATATTTAACTCGCCCATTCATATTGGCGAAAGTAGACTTTCACTTTTGCACAATATCCAAGGATATTTCGTAACTACGCCAAGTTTTATGTGAACGAATACCGTCGAATTTTAAATAATTCTAGCCTACCTAAATAAGTTCATCGGCTTTACAAATATGCATAACAGACGTAGAGTGAGAATAATGAAAGTAGAACTGGAAAATCAAAAGTGAAAATGAAGAATGACACGACAGTTCAGAGTCTTAGGTTGAGAAAGTTTTTCCTGATGAATTCTCGGGGGTTCCAGGACAAAACATTTTTGGAACAGCATGAGAAAGAAACAAAGATGAATCTGACTGAGGAAAGTAAGATGGAGGAAATGAGTCTAAATTTTCTAGATGATGGGAAACTGAAGAGAAGTGCAAGTGTTCCTTGAAAGTTCGTTCGTTCGTGTGCCCATTTTCTTGACGATCTCATTGAAGAGTAGGATTGCTTTGCTTACACACAATATCATTAGTCTTTTCCCCATTTCCGGGAAAGAAACCCTCGTGTCATCCCATTTACAACCACAGACCGACCTAATGGAAATGGAACGGTGAATCCAGACACAGCATTATCGAATTAATCATAGTTTCGCGTTTCCTTAACGTTCAAGATTCTTATCGATAATGATATTTTGATGAGATAAGGCACTCAGTTAATATTTAAATGAAAATAAATGATACCTCTTGAGTCTGGCGAAACACACAAATGAAGACGCGCGCTGGAGGAAGGGGCAAAACTTTGGAACACGATTTAGATTCTAATGCGCGCAGACAAATTAACGAATTTTGCTTCCCATATAAGAAAATGAGAATACTCGTTATATCCGGGATGCCGAGCTCTTCATAGTAGTTCCATTTTTTCTTGTTTTGAGGTGCAAACGGCCATTGGCATTTCCTTCTGAAGGAATTATTAGTCTAAATCATGGACATAGCAATGAAGTACACACAAAATTCCAGAAAACGTATCTATTCCAAGTTTCCAGAGTTAGAATTAAAGTGCTACTCTCAAGACACTCTCCCTCCAGCTTAACAGGGTATCAGTACACTATCTGTACTCGGAAACTACTGAGATATACATTTCGTAGTAAAAAGCCTTTCAAATCGCAGATAATTCCCTACCCGGTTGTACCTCTAATTATACTATTTCAAAAATTTTTAGGATCTGATCCCGTATTTGAATATTAATTTCATTCCCAAACCGAAAAGGTTTAACTTATACGACTAAGACACACCCAAGCCAGTCCGTCGACGAAAACTTGTGAATTTTTCTACCCAATCTTGCAAGAATACATTTCTCACGCCAAGTAAATTAACCTTACCATTCAAAATAAGAGTGGGAACACTTTAAGTGGAGCAAGATAAGGTTCGAGATTTTCTTCTTCACCGGGGTTGATCACTGAGTGCGCCGAAATATCTCATTATATGTTTGTGATCAATCTAACTAAATGAGTTGAACACAATTACCAACATATAAATTATCAAGAAAACGGTGTGTTAATCAAATTATATGTACTTGTTAATGTGTTAATCAAATTATGTCAACCTTTATTAAATATTTCGATTTTGGATTCAACCAACCTGAACCTGTCAACGAATACTGCCGCTGTTAGTGAGTTTTTCTAGACAGAATTGTCACGAAATCTTGGATTCTGAATATTGAATTAGATATTTTTAAGGGATTGTAAATTGTATAAGAAAAAAAGTTCAATATTTTTGAATTTGATTCCAAAATCCAAACTCCTGGTCCTGCATGTCATCAACGAGTAAGAGTTAATTATTCAAAACCTGGCAAATATTTATCAATCACAGACGCTTTCTTCAATAAAATTCGAGACATAAACTCTGTTTCACATTAAGCAATAAGAAACACAAAATTGAAAAAATTAACACAGGCTTCATCATTAAATCTACATCAAAGGTATGGTCCCGGAATCCCGACGAAGAATTTTCCGTAAGTGACTTTTCTATTCCTCCACCACGACGATAATCAGCTGGTCTTCGTTATTTTTCAGGTAATTAAAAAATAAGCCACACAGGAATATCAAAATCCAGAAAAATCTATTAACTTCATTCGTATTACAGATTATAACAGTGGATTTCCAAACTCCATTCCAGCGCAGCGACTTGACGTGAAATATAATGACGAAGTTAAACTCTTATCATTATTTCAAATCCAACACCAGGTAAAATTAAAGATATCCTGGCTGCAACGAATTCTGATTTGCATAATCTAACCTATCTGAACCGACTGACGTTACAGAATTATCGGGACGATGCTCGTATGTTAAAATAAATTAGTCTTCCTTATATCCGTTAGGACATATTAATTAGGCGTTAAACAAACGTTCTTGGCAGTACAGTCTTCGCTTTTACTAAAGTCGATTCAACAAATTAACACAAATATATCAATCGTAAAGTACAATTAATTGCAACATGGTTCAGCTCAGGAACGGAAAGGTACACTAGCACACCGTATAAGTTACCTTGCCAAAAGGTTATCTCATTGTCGACTTGAATACTTTTTTGCTAAGGCCGAGAGAGGGACGTTGGTATTCCAACCTTTCTCCGAACAAATCGACTCTTCAGTAATAGATTTTGAAGCAGCGCAAGGACGCTTGACGTTGCCCAGTACATTGTGACAGCCTAAAAAATTAAAACCAAAACAATTAAGTGCTAATTGCATAGACCAAATTAAAGTGAATTCTTTGCAATAAAATTCAGAGATTGTCGTTCGCACGATAGCAAGATTTTGGCTTCATAGAGCGAAAAGATTAGGATCCTAACACTGATCTTATAATAATTCTCATAGTCACGCACGTTACGCAGTTACGTTCCTGAAATTTTCCAGGTTTTGCAAATTTTACGACTTGCCATCCACAAAGTGACTACTTAAATTCAGTACCAATTTATCGATATGAAGTCATACTTACCGCAGGAGTGTAACAAGCGATGAATGTAATTCCAACAACACCAACACGAAAGACCCAAGGCACGACTTTTTGTAAAGTGGTTTGTGGCATAGCCATTGTTCGTAATGAATTTAAATGAATGTTTAACAAGTTTGCTGCTAGAAAAATGCCTGGCAAGACGAATGGGTCGACAACCGCAAGACTATCCAACCAAAATGTATTTTCTCCTGACATCTGAATGAACCGGTAAACCATATCTGAGGAATACAATCACAATCATAATTCTAAACCACATGGAGCCTTTTGCATTTGCAAGTTAAACTCTCCAGTTAGTTAACTACCTGTAGTTCTTGGTTCCGGAAGAACATAAACAACGTTACGAAGGGCACTTGAAAAACACAGCCAAACGGGTATTTGTAGCCAAGTCAGGAATACAGATCTCATTGGATGACAATTATGTTCTTCCACGAGATTTCTCCAGTGTTTCTTATACTAAATAAACAAAACAAAAATAATTCCAGTAATTCCGAAATGAATTCAACGAAAAGCTAAAGTGTGGATTTCATATGACAGCCTATGACCTGCAAGTCTTCTACAATAAACCCTGCATTGGAAACTCAACATTATTTGCTTAGAAATTCCGGGTCGACATGTAAATTAGTGTCGGGAACTAATTTGCCCTTCCAGATGATGTCGAATCCGGGCATGGCAGGACGCAGGACTTATGGCTTTGCAGATGTCTTGCAGGTCACTCCTGATAAATGGAATCGCCACTTAGACGTTAAAAATGTAAGCCGAACTTACGGAACGTCGGAAAGATGTTTTGGCCTTGCTTTCACTCCATTTGTAAATTTTCACAGCTATTGAGGTTTCCCTTGCTAACTCTGCAGTCATACTCTTTATTTGAGGTTGCAAATTCTCCAGCGTAGCTAGAGATTTTTGCTGAATTATCCCCAAAGGGAGGGCCACGAGGAGACGAATTCCAATGGTTGAAAGAACTATCGTCGTCGCCCAACTCATCCCTGGAATACATTCAATTCAGAAAATATTAAATGATTGTTTTTATTAATTTAAGAAATAGTTTCTTCAAAATTTCGTTTGAATTGTTTCTTTTCATTGCCTTCAAATTTCAAAATATCGATAATTTTCAACATTTCATGCAAAATTTCAGAATTTGCTCACGACTTAAATTCGGAAAATGTATTTGAACAAAATTTCAGAATTTGCTCACGACTTAAATTCGGAAAATGTATTTGAACATCAAACTGTTCAAAAAACGTGAGCCAATTTTCAAAAATATTAGACAAATAAAAATATCTATTTACCGGGTAAATCATGAATCTGGTAAAGAAGGTCTTGCGTGGCAAGAACCGGACCGATGTCCGAGAGGAAGTGACCAATCGGTCCAACATTTGTGGGGACAATCGGAGGGATCGCGGAGCTCAAATTCCTTCGCAGAGTAAAATTGAGGTCAATCCCATGATTCCGACTATTTTGACAAGAAAAGTGACCGAAATTGGCACAAGCACGGATTCCGGGTTGTCCGACCAAAGAATGAGCACTCCGTAGAGTATTCAACACTGACATTCTAAGGTCAGGTCAAAATTTGAAAGAAATGTTGAAATATTAGTTCTAAACTCGAGAAAAGTTAAAATGATAGAATCCGAAAATGAAAACATTGAAAAATTGAATTTAGAATTCAAATTGTACATCAATTCCCGCTCATGTGTGATGAAACTCAATGGGAATTTTGAAATGATTTACTTGATACAATTTGCCCGATTGTCCTTCATTCCAGACACACTTCATGCTCATTCATACTACACTGAAAATTAAAAAAAATAATAAATCGAGATTTGGTTCTCTTCTCAGCAGGCGTAAGAATGGCATGCGTATATAGCAGCAGACCCAAGGTTCAATTCAAACAATATATTAAATGACAGTTTTTATTAAATAGTTTCTTCTTTCTTTCGAAATTTGTTTCTTTTTCATAGGCTTAAATATCGACGCAATTTTCAATATTTTGTTTTGCAAAATTTTAGGTTCTCTCATGAAATTAACTTTCTATCTGAGCCTGAGCTGCGATTCGTAGAACGAAAACTACATATTACAAAAAATACAGAAAAATTAGGCAACAATTTTAATGAAGTAGTTTTTCTTTTCTTTTTTAATTCTACAGTGTTTTCGGGGTTTTGGCCAGATAACCACTATAGACTAATCCCAAAAATTTCGGGTCCCAAAACAAGGCAAGGGTTGAATTATTTCAGTAGATATCGCCTGTACTACAGAGAGTTCCAGTAAATTGATTTCATAACAGTAAAGAATTCGTATGGCTGCAGAAAAAATGACGGTAATGTAAAATCAAGTTTAACTGTGCCGGATATGACTATGAGTAGTGAAACAAGGTCAATTTTTTTTTCTTAAAAAAGTGTTATTTTGGGATTACATAAAAATATCATCTTGGTACACAGACTGAATGAATGGTAGAGAATAGAAAGGGCAATAACTGTTAGGTCACCGGACTGTCCAGTGGACCGCATATTTGGTACAAAATATCAAAAAGTTCGGTATATCGAGAACCAGGATTTTACGATCGACGGTAGTTAACACGAGATCGACGGACTTCCAGCATCCCGACAAGGCATAACGTGTATTGGGCAGTTACTTTAAAAAACAATTTGGTGCTGGCTCTTCTTGATTGGCTCGAATTAAGAGGAATTGAATGTATTTCCTCTAACTATAAACAACTATAAGAATGAAAAATTCACTCCTTGTACATATTCTGCATGAGTAAATATAAGTACGGTAAACATGTAACGAAAACTACGAACAATGCCCGTTTTCTGACTACGTGGCACTACTACTGGCATGATTCAAACTCTTCCTGGCATTAGAAAATTACATGCAATTTGAACCGGGAGCCCGACGGTAACCACATTTCAGAGTTGTCCTTCATCATTCTCTTTCCATATTGTCAGCATCCCATCATCAAACTGTACTAAATATGGCTATATATTTCGGTAAATATTTATCAAGTTTCTGAATTTCCAAGTGTTCAAATTTTGAAAAGGATATATTTTGTTGGAATTGATGTATTTACGTTTATATTTAATTTTTTTTTTGCAATATTGTTTTCCAGGTCCGCTCTTCGTGGTGATGGGATTCATATCGACGGTGCATACGAACTCTGACGATTATTGTGTAGCGTCTGCAGTATGCCAATTGGTTCTAGGGGATATATATGCCAGTCTAGATATAAAAATAAATACAACTGCCTGGCGATAAATGAACTGAATAAATACATGGAGTTCAAAAATTGCAACATTTCCGAAATAAATGAGGTAGTTTATAGTGAGACTAGAAAACCCGACCCCGCTTAGCGGGGGGAGGGGGGTACCCGTAGTAGTAGGAACGATTATTAGTACTTTCGAAAGGGCATGTTTGTTTATTTGTTTGTCTGAAGAAAGAAAACATTTCTAGAAAATTATTTAAATATTTAACGCGCGGCTTTGCCGCGCTTCCCGGTCTCCCAGCGACCTCGCAATTAATTGGGGACGCGGCAGGTGCTCTGCACGTGTGGACATCTGGCTCGTTGGAAGTGGTTGAGGGTGCGGCGCGGACACTGTCAGGACGACGGACGATGAGACCTTGATAAAAGTTGGAATATACTGGTATATTTTGGAAATGACTGGAATATTTTGATAAATGTTGGAATTTACTCGAAATTATGGAAAATGTTGATTTTTACTTGAAATTGTGGAAAATTTTGGTTTTTACTCAAAATTATGGAAAATATTTTAGGCTACCCGATTGCTTGCTGAGCAAGTTATTGTACAGCCAAGCGGCAAAGACTGCCCACGGCAGAGGTCTATCTTGTATTTTTTAGGTAAATAGTATAGGGTACCTGAGTTTTTCTAGAAAAAGACGGCCTTAATTTAGACAGAAATAACAAATTGTTATTATAGAAATCCCGTTGTAAGGAAACAGCTTTATCAACTTTTCCAGAATTTTGAATTTTCTAAAAGTATGGTGAATTTTAGAAATGTCCAAAGTTTTCTAACTCAGTCGAATTCAAAAGTGCGTACGATGGAAGGATGGAACGGACAAAATGAGCATGTGAATGAGAAACTGTACCCGCCACAGCGCAACGCAAACGGAAGACCTCATCCAACACTTAACCTCAAATGTATGTCACGGGAGGTCATACGGATTTCGTAATAAACCACGAATAATATCACAATAAATGTGAAAGTTCACACGATATACACGTATTACTGCGCTGAGAGGGTGTTTGACATGCCCCCTTGTATTTAAATTGGTGAAACCGTGCCAACTTTGTGGGTAGTGGATGACAAAACCTGGTCACACCATGACTGCCTAGTATTTAACGCGTCCTGGGACATACAGACTTTCAATGCCTACCCTTACTCCGTTTTTCTTCACCGCTTCCCATCCCACTCAAACACCACACTCTAGCATAGCGCTAAAAAAGCATAGCACTGAAAGCATAGCACTCAAAGCAGTTGCTATATGCATTACAACAGAAATAAATAAGCACAGAAATACGTACACCACAAATATATTAAGAATACTCTCACAATTCCACACACTTGAGTCACACCGAACAAAGGGTTGTCGTTCGCCATTCCAGTGCACCCGTAGTGAACTCTTACAAAATTGATGACAGAATAGCAAGAAAGTATAAGCGGCACTAACCTTACGGAATATGTACCCAGTTGGAATTCCCTCCATTTTTGATATTAGATATACGAGGGTTGTAGCCCTTCTGACCCTGAACAACTT
>JAQGCA010001623.1:0-16648 GCA_034698945.1 Protaphorura quadriocellata
AGAGTCCAGCGCCCACACCACTGAGCCAGCATGCCCTCATACACGCTACAGCCATTCTGGCCTCTCTTATCCGTCCAGAAAGAAAAGTCACGTCCTGCCCACCCCCACAAGCTAGTTTTCCGCACCGCGGCTAAAATTTCTGAGTCAACCTAGGGTACGGGAATATGCACCCCGATAAAGGTCAACGTGTGTCTAGGAAAATAAAATATGTACTGAACTAAAGAGGGGCATCCGTCCGGGTGATATTCCTTCGTACATAAATCCCCTAGCTCAAGCTAGTTTTCTATGATATGAGATTATACGAGACCCCCCGTTACATAAAACTAGCGGCAAGATCGATTAAGGATATCTAATCAACACCGGAAGACCCATAGGGATGATTTCGATTGAAATTGGCTAATATTACCTAAAAACCTCCTTGTATGCGTAAATAATAAAAATGTCTCACAAATTGAAGTTAAAATGTCTAAGGTCAAGTCAAGGCTCATTACATGTGGGGCAATAATGTCTAAAATTGATGTTTACCTGCTATGATCCATCTTATTGTCGATTTCTCTTTTGTTTACTCATCCAAGTGAAGGTGTAAAGGTTAGAAACATTCATTTTTTTTGTAATTTAATATTTGTACAAGCTCCGTTACACACGTAATGTTGACGTCCAACGTAATTGCAACTAAAACAACACGATCGTCTCGCGTGAGATGAGACAAAGTAAATTGGTACACATTCTATGAATGTGTCATGTTTGTAAGTCTAATATCGATCTCAGTACTGGGTGTTCCAAAAGTTATAAACTGTCTTGCGAGACGTTTCCGAATAATCTGAACTGTTTTTATTTGACATTTCTTTTGAATATTTGCCCATAGGCGCACAATGTATTAAAATTACTAACATTAATTACTAGGAACGATCCAACATGTTTAATATGCATGGGCAATGTGGGCAGTGACTTTTTGTCCACACTGTAATGCCTGTTAATATAGGATTACCCGCTAATGCAATAAAGTAAAACTAAATATTAGCGAGGTTCGGTCGTAGAATGTGTAAGGCTGTCAAATTGGATGATCGAGGGAGAGAAAGCACACACACACACACCTACAAATTGAAAATTATTTTGTCGGGAACGAAAACGGATGGAGACGTAAAAGGAAAAAAAGAGTAAACCATTATTCGGAACAAACAACTTTCCTTGCTGCAGTAGAAATTGTATTAGGAAGAATACTCCTCAGTTGTACTTTCTCTTCAGTCGTTTCAACAGTGAAAGTGGTGAAAGCAGAACTTGTTAGAATTTGAAGATTCTGGACTTTCTATTTTTTTCTCTGTGCTTGGTGGAACTTCCTAGAAAAAAGTCTCAAGCCTTAATGAAGAAAACAAACTAATTGGTCCGGTGAGTTAAGAACCGACTAAACAACATAAAGAATTAATTCATTAGCACTTCCTAATGGTTTCCAGGAAATTTGCGCATCTTGATCTTGAAAATGAAACAGAGGACAAGTCACTTATTTTAAATCTCGTTAGTTTTTCAATTGTTTACTATTCAAAGAGCATCAGTTTTTCTATGAATTAAGTGGGTATATCTATACAGGGTGGTTCAATGAAAATAGTACAGTTATTAATTGAAAATGATATATGGCATTGCATTGGATCGTCTTCTTTAGTTCCACCTTATACTACTAAGGGTGCCCCCCTTAGGTCAAATGGAAAGCAGCCAATTTTGCGTAGTATTAGACAATTCCGTAGGCGGGTATTGATTAATGTGTAACATTAATATGGACCACCGTGTGTACAAAATAATTAATACATTATCGTTCTTAATTGAGAATTGTTTTGTCTGGAGCCGAAATTGAGGGACGAATTGATCAAATCAACATTGTTCAGAAATGCATCTGATGGATGTGGATTTGTGTAATTAATGACTTTTTAATTAATTTAAAGTTCTGGACGAAGTGATTCCACTTATTCAAGCTATGAGCTAGAAAATTGTATTAGCGTGTCGTCCTCGGATAGAAAATTTAATTAATCCGCGCGTGTTCGGATACAAACTTGATATTTCTAGTTCTAAAGGTCAAATAGCTCAGTCTTAAATTGAGTACCCAAATTTCGCAGAATTCTTCATATTATGCACATGTGTCAACACCAGGATTTTCTGAACCGCCTTGTTAGATTATTACTAACATTTGACATAATGATCTCACAAAATTAAGACGCAGAACGAAAGTAAGTATTCAACAACAGTTGTAGACTTACAACAGTCACCAACAGTTGTAATCAACCCTAATTGCAAACCTTGCAGTTTCAATTTAGATAATTTGTTGTTGATTTCTGGTCGTAAAATCTTATGACCTAATTTTGAGTAGATTTATTAATTAAATGCAATCACGTGGTTCAGTTTACGACAATATACTGAAGTCCAATCTTACTAGGTATTCAATTGTAACAGTAGCCGACTGACATTGAACGGAAATTTGTGCTCAACTAGCGTCGATGCACGAATTTTGGTATTTTTCCGATAAATATATCCTACCTCCTTCCTGGATACCGGGTGTTTCATGTTCAATCCATTTCAACTCGGGACATTGTCCAGTCAGGGAAATATATGTATGGTCTAAACGAATTTATTTGCCACCCTATACTTCACACTCTTGATTAATTTGTAATAATTTATTACGTTCAGATATTTCTAAAAAGTACATCTTTTTGGAAATATGAAGTCAGTGTGGTTCAATTTGTTATAGACCGCCCTGTACAATATAGGGATTTTATCATGCCGAGAATAGACTCTCTATTTGAATTCAATTAGCAGGAATCAATTGGTCATGGTTGGTCACGGTCAGTACATTAAGGTATTGATTGACCTTATAGCTCTTCTTCCATAAAAAGGTATGCACAACTGACATTGAATAGTAAATCCGATTGGAATGACAAAAATAATTCCCATCCAATCACTTAGCCAAAGGTGTCCCGCAGGGCCCAGTCTTTGTCTCATTCACATTCCAACTACAGGGTTTCAAATATGCACTCCACATACTTATGACGCTTCCTTGTCCTCAATATTCCTATGCACATATAAACAGACTTGACCTCGGTATAACGTTATAGCATTATGTCTCGCTCGATTGGCACGTTATAACGAGGTTTTAGGTTCCGGCTTCCCCGTTGTGTATACACTGCGTCACAGTTTAGAAGAACAGTACATCACATAATTCCACGAATAATGATATCCTTGTTTCACTCATAAAGTCTGCGTCTGTACAATTTTTTTCTAAACTTTGTTAAAAAAATGTTTGAGGTACACAAATTATGTTAGCACATTGCCCATGAATGCACTTTTGTATTGGGTCTACGTCAGACTGTGTCAGTCTTGACAACTCACACTGAACTTGATTAAAATTGGGAGAATTAGTCTACCTTACCTTATTTGATACCTCGTGATAGTAATACGTACGTCAATTCCACAAAGTGGACAAGAATTTTTAAGGATTAGACGTCAGAGTGCAGTCAAGTTGAGTGCGTTGCAAAAATAGCCAGTGACGCTTTTGTTCATATTTGATTTGTCTTGTCTTTGTATGCTTAGGTCATGTGAAAGTGTGTCATTGTGTCGACGACAATTGGAAAAAGGAATCAAAATACTTTTAATCCTTGGAATTAAGAGGAAGACATGAAGAAGCAGAGCGTGGGGTCGTTGGCGAATGCCAGCAAATTGATTCTTTGTTGTAGTGCTGGAGAAAAAAAACCATATGTTGTGAACAAATATTGGAATATGAAATGTTTGGGAGGAAATGGAAGTGACGGAAATTTCGAGACTGAAGTCGTCGGAGAAAATGGAAATGACAAACAACTGGGTTTTCGTAACAATAATAAAATCAAAAATGATAAGTCTGGGGACAAAGGGGGAGGAGGCGGTGGAGCTGGCGAAGCTGTCTGTCTTCTTAGGGAAAGTCCATTCCGAATTTTACGGGTATGTTTCAAAATTTTGATATTTTTGAAAAAATGCGCTACCAATTTTTGAAAAGTAGCGGTGATATTATTGGTATCGTGGTTTGGGATATAAAAAGAATACGTAAATAGCAACGTACATAACCATTAAATCGGTTTCCACGTGAAGCCACGTCTAGTTATGAAATTGAATAAAGATTGAGATATGGATCAAAGGATTCAGAAAATGAAATTTGAAGGGTTTCAGTACATAGACCAAAAATTGAGTCGAGACTTTCTTTTGATGGGCAAGAGGGGTTCTGCACACACCTAATCGTATCTTGAACCCGTTGCAATAATCCCAAATGGGCAGAATAGGAAAATCGAATTTCTTCTCGGCAGAATTTCATATTTTAGATTTGAATAGATTTTTTCTTCATTTTCTAGCCCTGTACTAGTTCGGGGTTCCTGCCTTTTCTAAATCACGTCGTTCTTGAGAAAAAAATTATTTCGAATTTCTTCAGAAAAAATTGCTCGAAACTAAAAGCGGTAAAGTCGGAACACACTTTAACCCATGCGTTTTCAACTTTCATAATGGGAACCTCAGGAACTTGTCGACCAAATCTTCAGAGATAGGCAAAAATAAGTACTTCATTTGTGCAGACGACTTTTAACTATTTTTAGGACAGGGGATCCCAATTGGGGCGAGATATAGTATGGCAGGTCTAAGTTAATATTTTAGTTGAAGAAGATTTCGTGTCAGTTGTACAACGCGTCGTGCATCCTGCACTATGGACCCAGGTTCGATTCCTGGTCAAGTCAGGGTTTTTAACTGGCTCGGTGAAATAAAAAGTTTGGGTTTCTTGCT
This sequence comes from Protaphorura quadriocellata, assembly GCA_034698945.1. Taxonomy (NCBI): domain Eukaryota; kingdom Metazoa; phylum Arthropoda; class Collembola; order Poduromorpha; family Onychiuridae; genus Protaphorura; species Protaphorura quadriocellata. The sequence goes on from JAQGCA010001623.1 coordinate 4,783, forward strand.
CCTCCAGTCGCAGAGTGAGAATCTGGTGTGAGAGGTGAATTCCGGACCTGTAGAGCAGGATTGGAAGCTTCCTCCCTCGTAGAAATAGACTATACGCCTCCATCTGACAGGGATTGTATGATATCTTGTAATGTGACACATGATTGTAGACTTTGAAGCCAGTCGTGTAAATCTCATAAATATAAAAAGAAGTGTTTGAGAGTGAATGCAATAAATAGCACTTGGGCCGGGAGCAGACTTTTGAAGTAAAATGAGCAAATACGAGACAGAAAATCAAAGTGAGCATGTTTCATTTTCTGGAATTCTTGCAAATAGGGATGGAAAGCAAAAGGAAAGTAGTTTATAAGGAAGAGACTCGACTTTCTCCAATTTCATTTCACTTTCACCGCTCAGCTGATCTTTATCACATCAAAAGTCCTTCAGACCACGTACTCACACTTGGGTCAATTACTTTGATAAATCGCAATTAACTTAGGAACCACAGTTACTTAATTCCAGTTAATTTCTTTCCGAAAGTTCAGCTAAAAATTCTAATTGCAAAGTATTTTCAAATTTTTCTTCATGCAATTTTAATTGTGGTTAATTACTTTTAAAATTCTCTTCATTTCAATCGCAGTCAGAATTAATTATTCAGAAATTAGGTTGTGATTTTATAATAATTAACCTACAGCGATAGTGATTCGATAGTTGAGTTGATATTTTAGATCAAGAAATGACGCTGTGTTGTTGTAAGAAAGAATTTGTGGCTGAAATTGACCCACCTCAAGGTTTCCGAGCTTATCTTCATCCTGAAAATATTAGTTTGAAATTAAGAAGTATAGTCCGTGCCATAGCTCCCAAACGATCACCATCCATCTCACAATTCATTCAGGTACACTTTCTTTATCTCTTTTCAATTTTTCTTTCGCAGAGGTGTTCTATGTCTATTGAGATACCACACGGTATTTAGGATACAAGCTTACCTATACAAATTCAAGAATATTATGTGCTGTGGATTATGGATCCATTATTTCCCGGAAAGCCTAAGGATAAATTAGTCATAGACGTGCATATGAAGTGATAGTAGTACTTGATCTAGTGAAAAATAAATGACAATCAACAAACGAGGGAAACGTCAGAGGGGGTAATTTTTAAAAAATCTGAAATTTTTACCATTGAACCCTTATGCGATTTGGAATCGGGAATGGTAGGTCACATAAGCAACTTGTACGGTTCAAGTCAGCAAAGTTGACCTTTGTGTTGAATGCTGGAGTCTGTCGCCTCCGTCCGCTCATCCAACCCACGTCTTAACCGTTCCGTCTCTATGAGCGTGAGACGAGACTTAGGCCGGGCATTCCACTCAGACATGCCAAACACCAGCATGTTCAGAATTCAACTCAAAGGTCAACTTTGCTGACCTTAACGTGAGAAGTGGGTGAAGTGACATACCATTCCAGATTCCAAATCGCATCAAGGTTCGGTGGTATAAATTTCAGATTTTTCTGAAATTACAGTCTCTGACGATTCCCTCGTAGGCGTTTAATCGAACGTAACAGTGCTTTAGCCTCTTTATGACTATGTCTAGGAATTAATGGGTCTTCATTTATCTCTCACCAATTTTTGCATAACATTTTACAAGACTGATAAAATGAATTTATGACGTCTAGTAAGAAGCCAAATTTCCACCATGAAAATTTCCTTGGCAGTGTGTACTCTCACGATGCGATGTGATGTGTAGGTATTCCCAATATCTGAAGCTTACTGCAATCGAACTGTTCAAATTATTAAATGTTCCGGGATTGTCAAATACTGATTATTCCGCACCGTTAAATAGTAAACAAGTTTGAAATTTATTTTCCAATCCGCCTAGGGACGGTACCCCTAACTAATCGTATTCAAGAATTCGACGTCATATTCGGGTAAAGTGTCATACGAATGAATGATTTTGATTTTAATTGGGTGGTTTGTTCGGACAGGTTGCTGAGAGTGGGAATGGGAAGGAATTCGAGAGACTCCTCACTAATGACCCATCGAAACTGAACGTGAGAGACGGGAGAGGTCGTGCTGCCGTGCACCAAGCCACAATCAGAAACCACGTGTCCATTCTACAGGTCCTCGTTGCATTCCACGGTAACCTCAATTTAGTGGACAGTCATGGCAACACTCCACTTCATTTGGCAGTCGAAGTGGAAGCTCTAGATGCCCTCGATTTTCTACTCGCCAAGTAAGTGCAGGATCCGCCTTACCACTTAGACCTACTGGTTGGGCGCATAAATTAACTCTCCTCCTTTTTTAGCGTCAATGTACACGAGTTTTACATTAAGAACGGTTTCCTTGTCAGAAACTTTTTTTTTTCTATATTTCTTTGTAGTTTTACCTAGTATTTATTTTACGGGGTAGTTCATAATAATTTGGTCAGTTTTTCTATCACTTTATCACTTGTACCGGTGAACCAACAAAACGTCATGGAAAATTTTGTGAGTCATAATTCCCGGATGACTCATCGTCACACGATTTATTTAATTACTCGTATGTCAAAGGTCATGTGATCTTTGGTACCATTGTGGTTTCTTGATTCCGGATAATTGGATCGTAATTTCCTCACATAATACCGATTTACGTTTCAAGGATTCAAAGTCGACGAGATTGATTTCTAGAATAAGGGAAGGCCACAAGTTTAATTCATATCGAGAAAGCAATTCCAATAATGAATGAGGCTACCAGTTGAATTAGTAATCGAAACCTCGAAATGAATTAGTGATTGTCCACAGTTCACACTTAATTACCGGATACTATGAGAATTTCGAAACATGGACTACTGACGCAGGTAAAGTAATTGAAATGGCGTCATTCAATCCAACGACTCACAACGTGATGACCTCGGCATGTATAATTTAATTTGACAGCGTCTGTATGCAGTGGGTGGGCTCATACTGTCTAGACAAAAAATATGAAGAAGAATTTTGCAAGTTTATTTTCTTTTATTTGTTTGTTTTGATATGTACAAGTATTAAGATTATTTTGCCAGTAGTAAGTAATGAGGACACCTGTGATAACAAAGTGTTGTCTAGTAAAATTGAGCGGACTAATGCAATATTACGTGATGAATATAGGTTTATTTATTTTGTATTTCATTGAATAGTTGGGCAAACACGCAAATTTTGAACAACCGTCAACAGAGTCCACTCCACATGGCTTGCGAATTTAATAAAATTGCAGCCCTTCGTGTTCTTGCCAAACATCGGGATATGTTGGATGTTAATCAGGGTGGGGAACATGGACGTACAGCTCTGCATTTAGCAGCAACAAATGATCATGAAGAATGCATGAGGATTCTGGTGAGTAAATGAATCGTCCTCTCGTTTACAACGGTTTATTCTGAAGCGACCGACCAAAAATAGATGTCATATCATTTATGCGAACTCTCTATTAGTCTAACTCACAAAATTTTAGTTTTAAGACGGCAAGGCTCGGTGTAGTGTTGTGTGTCGGATATCATACCACTAAGTTAAAGGTTCAATTCCTAGTCAACCCACTTCGAATTTCCTTGTATGTCTGGGTATTTCCGTCCTTAAAAATCTTGGCATAATTATAAAGGTCTTGAGAGTAACTTCTTTAGAGATACGTCACTATGTTGATATCAATTCATACACATGAGCCAAGGTTAAGAGCCAAGGCCGGAAATAATTTAGAATTAATTATTATAAATAATTAATAATACTTTTAGTATTTACAGGAAAAATGAATAAATAATTAAGAAGTTTGAGTAAAAACAAAAATATTAATTAGCAATATATTTAATTGTAGTTGTATGAGATCGGAGCTTGTCCTCGACGTCCATGCAAGCATGGTTTTTTTCCGATTCATGAGGCAGCCAAACATGCGTCATCTCGCTCCATGGAAAGACTTCTGACGTGGGGAGAAAACAATGGGTGTGCCCGGGAAGAAATGATCTCATTCTTTGATGCCGAAGGAAATGTACGTATCAATCATTAGGCTAATTTGCCCCACTTTACCGCGATCGATATTGTGGACGTTCTTTGATGGTCACACGCCCATGTACGGACAAATTGACACGAAATTGGGGCAAATTAGCCTGCCTTATCAATTAAAAAATCTCAAAGTATATAATGACAGGTACCGCTGCATTCGGCCGTCCACGGAGGAGACATCAAGGTGAGTTGTGTATGTCTTTTTGTATTTGAATTGAATTGTTAGTATTAGATATAAGATCAGATTTTCCGAAAAAAAAATAGTGATACGAAATGTATTGAAATTGTAGGTAAATTATTTTCAGGCCGTTGAACTGTGCATTCGTTCTGGGGCGAGGATTTCTATCCAACAGCATGACCTCTCAACCCCAGTGCATTTGGCATGTTCCCAAGGATCCATGGACATTGTCAAACTCATGTTCACAGTAATTACAGTGCAATTTGCATCCTTTGTCATTAATTTAATTGGCAGTATGATTGAATTACAACCCACCTTTAATTAATTCCCAGCTCCAACCAGAGGAAAAAGACACGTGTCTCAAGTCATGTGACTTGCAACGAATGACGCCACTCCATTGTGCCGCTATGTTTGATCATTGTGAGCTCGTCGAGTATTTGGCTTCTCAGGTTAGGTTTCTCACAAGTCATTTCAATTGAAATTTGAGTACTGTAAATTATATTGTGGTAAATTGAATTACCAGAAGTATAAGGTGCAAAATACAATATCGTGGTAGATGTGGTGGTCTGTAGACAGTAGAAAACATGTTGGGTAGAGAATAAAAACAATGCGAACTTTCTAGACGCTGACGTTCATACCTTTTGTATACATGTCAATTTGTTAATTCAGTTAAGGCGAGTAGATCGAAGTGGATAGCGTGACACTACAGACAGACTGACATGTACCTCAAAGATCAAAGCGGAAATTAATACTTGGTAGTAGTGACAGTAAATACATGTCATGTCCTTGTCATGTTAATTATCAATTTCCATCTAATTGAGCCAAGAATCGATTTCGCTATAACTCAGACAATATTGCGCGGTCCACGGTCCAGGAGTCTAAAACTATAGTCCAACGCTCTATTAATTCAAATTGGCATATTTAACTCATCATTAGCCAATAATATGGATACGTGAGGTTTCTCATGTTCTAACATAGTATCATTATGTACATTTTCATTTTTTTTTCCATTTTTTCATTCAGAATTCGAGAAAAAGTGCTAAATACATGGGTACTGGGGTACTAAATAGTGCGAAATAGTCCGTAATGTTAGGTACTCTTAAAAACTGCGAAGTAGCTAAAATTTGGCGGTAATTTTAAATTGGTGCAATCGAATCGAACACATTCTCTATGTACAGACTCTCAACTTTTATCCTTGGAAACGTGACATTTTGGGCGGAACTTTTGAACTAATTTTCCATGCTGACTCGCATTTAAACGGAACAATTCTTATTTTTACATTAAAAATTCTTCAAACGAAATATTTTACTAAGAATAAGATGTAATACTAGTCCAACTTGAGTAAGAGCGCTATTATTACTGAAAATATTGGAGCAAAAATTGTGCGGGCAGGAGGATTCGAACGCGCGCCAGTCACGTAGATTTGTGCAGAGAGAAAAGATCCGAGTCTGTAACTGTTTTCCCATCTCAAGTTTAATTAACATAAAATTTGTGGATGGCTCTTGAATTTCCCTAATTAAAGAAGATAGATAAATAATAGAAGGAGTAGACTTGGCTAATTAACAGGAATTATAATTTTAATTGGACTGAACTCTCAGGGAGCTTCTGTGAATGTGTTGGACAAAGAACGTCGGTCTCCACTCCACCTCTCTGCATTTCGGAACGGCTGGAGAACAATGAAAGTTTTGCTCAGATTGGGTGCAAGCATTAGTGTGAAGGACAATGACTCAAGGAATGTCCTCCATGTTCTTGTAATCCATGGTGGAGATTTGGACAAAATCATGGATGGTGAGAACTCTGTAAGTACAATTTAATTTTAATCGCATTATTTTCAATAAGTGGACTCACACATTTTAATTCTAGGCTTATAAATTAAGTCGTAATCTTTATTTAGAAGAGCTTTCGAAAATAAAACGCTTTTTAAATCTTTTTAATCTTCAAGCATTATTAAAACCTTTTGGATTATTTATCATTTTTATCCTAATTAACTAATTAATTCCTTGATTTAGATCGATTTACTGTCCATACTGGAGGAGAGAGACAAGAATGGTTTCACGCCACTTCATTATGCCGCCAAATTAGGACACATTAAGACAGCCCAGAGACTCCTTCAATTAGGGGCAAATGTGATTGCTAAGAACAATGATGGAGAAAATGTTTTTCACATTGCTTGTCGGTAGGATAAAACTCCAGGGTGTTCCAAAATCAATCATTAGAAATTAATAGACACATTATTTTGACAACCAGGTATGGGAGAGTGAACATTATCAATCATATTTTGAAAATGGAGCTGAATAACACAGTGATTAATGAGGGGGATGGAAAGGGTCTCACTCCTCTCCACATTGCGTCAACAGAAGGTAAGATTAAAAAATAACAGATGGCGCGAAGGAGGTGTCTGTACATTTTTATACAACCTAAGTGTCTGTCCGAGGGCTTCTAAACCGGTTCTAAAACCGGTTATTTTTCGGTTTTCGGTTAACCGAAAAACCGGTTTCTACTTCCATTAAAACCGGTTTCCATCGATTTTTAAATATGAATTTACTAAGGTGGAATACATAATAACTGACATATTAGTGCGAACATTACACATGATTCCATGAATGAATGGAATGGAATATGGAATGTCGGCTCATTCATATCCTACACGAGAGAACCCGTGCAAAGAAAACTTTGCATAGCGAAATGTCAGGTGCCGCTTGTGGGGTGAAAAAGGTGGAGAGTAGGCAGTTCTAGAAAAGTCTTATCTTAATTGAGATAGAAATAAATATTGATTAACTCGAGCTCGCTGTTCCGAACTCTGGCCCAAACTGCTACCGCGCCATCTATGTATGACCCCTTCCAACACACAACGCCAGAAATCACGTAAGATGGCCAAACTGACTAATGTATCACAGCACTGAATCGGACTTTGGACCCGGACGGAAATCCAGAGGCACATGCCCTTTATTTGTATAATCTTACACCAGGAGACTAAACTTTTAAGGGTACGGGGTTTTAAAATGGGTCACCCTGGTGAGCTCTGTGCTGAGCTATAAATTAGGTTCACAATGTCAGACAAGGTCAAAGTTTTCAGATTTTAGTATGGGTCATGACAAAAAAGTACTTCAATTGTGCGGGCAAGTTTTGACTGAAACCCACCCAGTGTATGCCAATCCAGAGACTTGGTTGTCGGGTCTACATCCTGGTGTACATGTGATGACCCTCCCTTCTTAGTGAGCGAGTTCTGGACTCAAATATATTACGACGCTTTCTTGTTGCCTGACTCGGCCATAAATAGTAAATATTCATAGGAAAGAAAGTCCATTAGTGTGAGAAATTTAGACAATGGGTTATTGAAGCTCCAAAAGTTTTCATCTATATTACGCCATGGTCCCAGTTTTGTAAACGGCTTATAAAACCCTCTTGTCTGCCTGTCTTTCTCACCGCACCGCGCACACATCTATTAGATCTCAATAATATCAGAAAAACATCACTTTAAAAATGCTCACCTACGTGTACCTGTATCTAGACAAGTTATCTAAGATAACCTTTCACAGCGTTAGCCAATATATCACAGTAGTAGTCAATACTATTACTGTGACTATTACTATTACTGTCCTGGTATAATATTGGATTTAACTTGAATTAAAACGCCCCCATGTGCAAAAGGTATATAAAATATTAGTAGAAGATTACTTCCAAATGTTGGTAAAGAATCATCATGAAAACATCAAAATCAGAAATCCGACCACGGCATCCCCTAATTTAAAGAGAAATTCTAACCCCAGCACATGCCCCTAATGTTAAAGAGAAATCTTTCCACCCCATGTGGCTTATGTGAAAATCTGACTTCTGCTTCCCCTTAATGATGTTAAAATCCGACCGTCATTTTCATCGGTGACAGACTCGATTTCAGAATAACTCTCAGAGATCATTGTGCTTTTGATATTATTAGAACTTTAGACTTAGCTTTAGCTTTAGATTAGCAACATTTCCACCGTCTTTTATCTTGTTTGGGATAGGAAGATGATTTTTGGGTGTCCCGATTTTATTTTTGAGTACAGACCAGATCTCTTTTTGTGTTGGGTCAGCTCTCACATATCCTTCAATGATTTTCGATTTTTGCTTCATTTTGTTGTGATTAATCATAGAAATATACGAGTCCTAACTCTGAAGTACTAGGACCAATTTTAAATATACCCGATTAAGCGATGTCAATACTAATCTTTTAGAATTTGGCATTTCAGAATTTGTAATTTATAGAGGAAGTAAGATCGAAGGTACAGGATATTAATTTCTGGATGTTTTTACAGTAGCGGCTGTAACCGCCACAGAGAACTGAAGGTTGAACTGAAGGGAAATTGCTTAATTGTTTATGCAAAAGAGCAATATAGGCAATTACCATTGTGTTTGCATTTTTATTTCAATGAGGTTAGCATTTTTTCATTTCAAAATTTGTCATCCATGGTGATTTTGTTAGTCTCTTAATTAAAATTAGGGTTAAAATTTACAAGTAAATTTAAAACATTATTGTAAAATCATTTTTGTAATACGGCGAGTGGCTGACGTTAATTTAGCGATAGCTATTATCGTTCATTAAGTTGTGATTTATGCGTATTTATTAATTTTGTCGAAAGAAATTTGACATTCGCGACCAGAATGACAGACAATAATGTAAATTATTCCGCTCAATCAAACGGCAGCTAATATAATTGCTAAGCTAATTTTCTTTTTGCCGCATTTATGCAAATACTGCGAGACAAACAAAACATATTCGTCACGGTTCAATTGTTGAAAAGGTGTATTATTTGCGTCTTCTCAGTACTTAAGTACTTTGATTCCATATCTTGTCAACATAGAAACATGCCTCTCAAGTACATACGGTTCGAGATCCAGGCGACTTGATATGTTAGTACACCGTGTACCAAAAATATCGTGTACACTTTAGGTAGAAAGTTTATTCGTAGAGATAAAATTATATAAACGTCAGGCCATACTCAGAAATAGCTATTCGAATAAGTTTCAGGTTTCTGGACATCTTGAACTCTATTTAAAAATAACCGGGTCAAATTTGTCAGAAAGGTCAGGGTCCTTGACCTATAATGGACGATATTCAATTTCTTAGTTACACGACGAATTCGATCGGTGTATCTCGATCGGTTGGAATCGACTTTCTAAAGAATGATTCTTGAAGCACGGACAAAATATATTCAACAGGAATCGTATTCGGGCCATTAATAACGCGAACATACCTTTACCCCACACCCGTGGAGCCCTTACCTCCAAAAGTTACAAATTTTGATTCGATGTATGAGCTGGAGCAGCATATTGCATGAATTTAATTTTTCTGGATGCTGGAAAAAGTTAAGGGTCCATCACAGCCTCAAAATAGACGGCTGACATTTCTTTCGCGATAATACTGTCTGTCGGCAATGGGCTTCTTCTCTTATAAATATTGCCCTCAGCGGAAATTTTGTTGAAATTGATTGGAACTTTTTCCATGTTACTGCCGCGATACCTCGTGATCCGTCTATTCACTTTTGATTTCATTGGCGATTCGTCCGTCCACAGGAGTCTATCTTACAAGTGCTCGGACAACTCTCCCGGAGCCCGGAAGCGATTCTTCCCTATTTCGTCTTCATTAGTTCCCGTTGTCACACATTATTTGAAATTAGGTTTCAAAAAATGGATTCCAACAATTGCCAAACTCGTACCCAACCACCAGCGCTTTTTTTTGTTTGCTTCATTTCAATTATTAGTTTATTGGAATAATTTTTTTTGCCAACTTGTACATCTTGTTTTTCTAGAATTAGCCATTTTGTACATTATGGTTTTTCGAATTAGCCAACTTGGTTTGAGGGGTCAAAACTTGGGTGAAATTGGCTAAAAAAAACATTAGCCACGACACGACAGACAGACGACAGAAAATCACGAATTGGTTTGATAAATTTTTACGGATTTCAGTTCTTACAATAATGTCCACTTTGAACCTACTTCTCGTCATTTCCTTCCTGATGGACTTTAACCAAATACAGCCAACGTCAGTCGAAGATACTTTGCGTGTCGGTGCTGTATTTACAAGCTTCATAACCGCCGTCCTTGATTTTCACATCATGGTCAATTGGATTGAGCTCAAAATGCTATTGAACAACGGATGTGCATTTCTCAAAAAAATACAAAGTCAGTGAAAGATCTGTAAAGTTTGTCTCCATAAATATTTCAATTTCAATTTTGAATCTTCAGAAATTTATGCACGGAACGACATTACTCAAGCAAAGTCATAGCATTCCTGCTCTCCTGTATCACAATATTAATTGTCGCTTTAATCGAGATCAAGCTTCCCTTTTTCATACAGATCTGTGCGACTTTATCACTGGCGGTTGCCGTAGTTTATCTTTATTGTTTAGTTTATATCCCGTCTCTTTTCTTTGACAAGTCAGCCGAATATTTGAAAGTCCTCTCGATTCAATGTGGAACAAAATATAAGCGTAGAGTACTCAGATCCCATCATCCATTCAAAATCAACGAAGGGAATTTTAGTATTCTCGAACGGAACACTTTCATTGTTGTTTGTTCCGCCATTTTGGAATTGAGTGTTACAATCTTACTCTCAATTTAAAATATATTGCTGTTAAGGAATCCCGTTCTTTCTGTTTATTTCTACAGCAGCTCGGACACGGGAACATAGCAGACTAAATATTTTAAAGGAGAAATGCAATGACTGATTTTATCAGCAAATTTTAATTATAGAAACATTGTCCCAAAGTTTTTCAAAAACTTCAATAGCAGGTATATTCTCAACTTATGGCGTAATCGGGCTCCCAGGTAATGACTTTCAGATAAGAATTATTATTTATTATTTATTTATTTAGACGTTTATTTCAAGCCATTTTTTTTTAATTAATGTGTTTTGACGTGTGCAGAACCCACCATAGCCACCCGTGCAGAAAAATAAATAAAATAAAATAAACCCCCCCCCCCCCCAAAAAGAAAAAAGAAACGTCATCCGAACTCATCAACACGCATCAACAGACATCACATACAATAGATCTCGTCCAATCCTTTCTCTGACAGCAAGGTTCCCAAAACAGCTGCAACATTTCCTCGCTGAATAACAATACTCATCCTCTGTATAAGAAATTTCAAAATAGTGACCTGCAAGAGTTATTCGTCAATACAGAACCCGATTCATAGATACGAAATAATACCGTAAATGTCGTCCTAGACTATTCCGATATATAGAAAGAGTAAAACGACTAGTTTTTATCCTTGGTGAACAGTGTTACATAACAGATTTCCTTAAGAAAATTTGCTAAACCACTGAATTTCAGTATTGTAATGGAGTTTGCGCCAACAGTCAGACTCGCCGGGAAAGCAATTACGTTTAGATACTACTTGGGATCGATTCCGTATCAGTGGTGTTGGATAGAATCCAAAGTCCTAAAGAGTTTCCAAGGCTCCGTAAGGCAGACGATGATCCTATGTTTGTCCAACGTTGAGCGTCCAAATTTCTACCCGAAATAAGTTCACTCGATTATGTGTCGCCTATTATAAATTGTGGATGGAAAGTGATTTTATACTGGCTTTGATACTGTCAATCACTGAACAAAGAGTCTAAAAGGCCTAAAGCCCTACTAGACGTAAATATGTGAGACACCGACTAAAATTGACTGTATGGAAACCGAACTTCCTTCGTTCCTAGCCAAAGTGAGAAACAACGAACCCCTGAATTAAT
>JAQGCA010001624.1:0-16643 GCA_034698945.1 Protaphorura quadriocellata
TAGCGCAGTCGAGCGGAAAGTGAAAACTTTTATCCAGGATTGGAATCAGCGTTAATTAAGAGGTTCTCTGAGTCACGAACGCATGGGATCACCTAATGCGAGTGCACTATAAATGTACTGGGACTATAGACCTAAACGATGGAATAGTACATACATTTTCCCTTTAAATCATAAACATAACTTTCAAAATTCAAATAAAATCGAGGGATATTTATTCAAATGTAACTAATGTACCGCAATTTTATCAATTTCCATTCATATTGACGACTCATACCCCACTCGCTTCAATAAAATGTACGCAGTGCTACATTTACTATGCCGCTCCATCCGCCATGTTTAAATAATGGAAAAGCGATCATTGCTCTTATCAACTCTTATCCATATGTAATTTTTGATCTTACAAACTTCCAATTTCGTTTGAATCTCATAAGAATCATGAAACTGAAGTCGTCGTTGATATTTCCTGGTGGCAGAAAAAACTTGATATGTTCGAAGTAAAAACTCTTAAAGTGAGAGAAAGCATGAGGCGTCAGAAGCACCACAAGTTTCAATTTTACTTGAGACAGCGAAACTTTTACAAATGATAAAAGGCAAAGTAAAACGTGCTCTCTCAATTGTCGTAAGTGAGCACACACTTTACATATGTCAGAATTTCCCTTATGCCATACACAGCGACAGCGATCACAAACAAATTGAGCGAGCTCAATTTCTGAGGATTACACGGCTGAATTCCCTAAACTGTAAATTTTATGTTTCAGTTATGTAGACTACTTCCGTTTGAGTTGTTTGTTGGTTAGGAACATCTAGAAATTGTCGTTGGAAATGGGGAAGTTAAATTGTGATTGAAAACTGTGGACTTCAATATAATTTATGAATTATTTAAAAAACTACCGACTTTGACTTTGGATCCACAAAGATCACATTCTGTGCTAAGTAACTAGTAGAAGTAATTATAAATATCTTAATTTTTTAACTCCTAAGTGTTCACAAAGAATATGGTATGAACGGCTGGTAACCCACTTCCGTAATTGCGACAGTCATTATTTCTCAAAATATCTTCAAATTTTCGATAACGACGCATAAACTTGACCCTGAATAGTAAATTCCAGTCATCCACACTATTTCCTCCAAAATAAAAGTGGAATCTTCTCGGCACCTCAGTTGTAATGATTTTTATGTGATTGTGAAATAAGAGTTCAACAGCCTTGGCTGACTGTCGCTTGTACTTGCCATTTCTGTCCTGAAAATTGGTCTAATGACGGTTCTATTTTGTGATACATTTCATAAACGATATGAAGATCAAAGATCACACTATTCGGAAGGCATGTTGGCATTTTATTTTTAGGCGGAGAAATAACGAATTTATTCTTCCCTAGATGCTTGTGCTCGTACGTAAGCATATATACAGGGTGGTGCAAAAGTCACCGTAAATTTGAAATACATTCTTTAATATTTTGAATTTCAAAATTCCGAAATAGCCATATGGTTCGGTGCAAGTCTTGATATATCGATCTCGTGTGTACGTTGCGCGGTGCGCGCGCGTCAACACAAAACATGGACGAAACCGGAGTATTCATAGCATGTAAAACCAATTATCCCGGCCGGGACAGCGGAGGTGTGAGGGTACTAATCCATTTGGGTTAGGCACTCTCTCATCTCTGATGTAATGGTTGGGACGACCTAAGCATAGCACTAGATATCAGATATATGGCTCTGTGAGTATTGTGAGGTAGTTACACAATAAGTACGGTATATCGGATATGACGCGTAGATCCCTTCCTCTTTCTGTCTCACATCCTTGTCCAACATTCCTTTCCCCACTACCACAATTTGTTTTGAAGTGTGGTGGTGTTACCCGTCCTCCTGTTTACAACAGTTTCGGTGATTCGCAATGATAGAAACTGATAGGACTGACGTTAAAGACTTTAGTTTTTTTTAATTCTGTTCGTTTTGCATGCTAAAAAAACTCCACTTTTGTCTATGTTTTGTGTTGGTGCGCACGCACCGCACAAGGTAGATACGAGTGCGATACATCAAAGCTTGCACAATCGCTTTCTGAACAGAATGGCTATTTTGGAATTTTTGAAATTCAAAATTTTAAAAAAATTATTTTGAATTTACGGTGACTTTTGCACCACCCTGTATGTGTGTTTTCGCTCTATCCTTAGTAAAAGTGATAATACCTGACTATTCCTGACTATACCCAACGCCAACTTACTTTCTGTCTTCATAAAAGAAGTCTTCTGATCTCGTACACATCTTATGAAGAAGTCGTTATGATGGAAAATCATTACATATCCTCAGTCCCGAGCGTCAAGGAAAGGAAAGGAATGCATGTCCAATTTATATATATGACCAACCCGAAGGTGTCTGCAGCCGAGTGGACAAGACTTTCATCACTTTCACCAACGAAAGGAAAGTAGCTTCGGAGATAAGTGTAAATGATGTTTCCTGATCCAAGAAATAGACACTGGTTCAACTCAAGTGTATCCATCCAACCAACAATTCCCGATTCACGAGACATGTTGTGATCGTGATCAAATGCTCTGTTTTCTCGATGCGACGGCGGAAATGCAATCACTTCAGTCCACTTCACCTGTTTCCATTTGTTGCCTTTCATTTAAAGGCATTGCGTCTATTTGTATTTATATGGATGTGGAAGTCACGTCTTCAATGCATTCAATTTAATTCTTTCAAAGATTGACGGTCCGTCTCCAACCTTCAAAGCACTGTCTTTAAATTAAACCGGTGTCTCCATTGATCACATGCAGCGAACGAAGAATTTAATTTGCAAGATATCGAATTGCAATTAGTTCAAACTTCTGTGTCGTTTTCGAATAATTCAATACGGGAATAGATACGTTGCTGGTGCAAAAAAAGAGACGGAGAAATTAAAATCTTTGCTAAGGTTATTTAAATGAATATATTTCCTAGCTAGACGCCGTGAAGCAATATAAAAATCTACGACCAGCGTTTGAAAATTTTCCATGTCTGGTTTGTCTGGCGATGTGTGCATAAATTAAATAATATTTCAGATATTGTTATTTTCTCAAGAATCTCTACTTCCGAGGAAATATGTGTGTCGCATAATTTCTAAGCTCGGTTTTCGCTCAAACATTGAAGATTTGTATAAAATATGTAAGGAACGCGAACGCTTTGCTGTGCTAGATGTTAATTAAATTACACGTACGTTTGTTTAAGGTTTTCCCACGCGACTCCCTCCGGTCGTGGTGAACTTATTATGAGGAACTTTAACGGATACAAACTGATAAAAACCAAAATGGTAATAGTGAGAGTAATGTTAAGAAAATATGGGTTTCTGTTAAGGAAGAAATGGCGAAACAATCTCCGTGTCTGAGATGTTAGAAAATATTCAAAATAAAATAGTCATTTTGAAAAACCCTGGGTCGACTTACAATAACGACATCGGTGATCGCAAAGTCAACATTCGCCAACTTTGGAAATTACTAATTGATATGCTAATCTTTGTGTATTATTCTTCCTACATTTTCACAAAATTCGGCATATATCAAGACATTCTTTTATCAAAACTACAAAAAAGTTGTAATAACTTTAGCCCGCTTCCCTAAATGCAAACTTTGTTTGAATTCATTTTCAAATTTGGAGTTAGAATAAAGGGAAAATGAAGAGTCTGACTTCTCTTTCAGAATTGTTGAAATCCCATAGAATCAGACACGCCTTACGAAGCCAACTTTCCACAATAATGGTTCAAAAGTTTCGCCTATAGTACTAGGAACGTGGCATTAGCGAGAATGGGAGAAAGTGAATGGGCCGCGTCTCAAGACGACATGATTGATCTTCCTACAAATTTCCACCTAACCCGGTGATCCTTTGAAAGACACTTCGAACTTCCAAGCAAATATTTAACCTGGAATTAGTGTGGAACAGTGTGAAGATTCTTTGACTTTGCCTCAAATGCCAAAGCCCTTTTGTTCTTAGTTCATTATGATTTCTATAGAAGCACAATGGCAGCTATTTCGAGGGCAGTTTCTTAAGTCTTGTGGTAGTATAACATCCCATATGTGTAGAATATTAAAAAAAATTGCATTTTACCGAATTGGATGATGATCTGCAAAGTTTTTGGACAAAGTCTCTCCTTTGGGGAGACTTTGACTTCGAAAAGATATTTGAAATAGGGGTGTCAAAACCGTCTTTCCACTCCCCTTCTGCACGTCATTTCAACAACTGACAAATTCTACTAGCGGGATTTTAAAAATTCGGAAACTGGAATTCATTGCAAGGAACTGGGCGCAAAGTTTAGTGATAGTGGTAATCGCAGAATCCTCGGAACCTGCATTCAAATGTGACAGCCTCTCAAATCAAAAGAACCGTTTTTCCATTTTCGGTATTAGATTGAACTCTAAGTAAGTAACACAATCGGGAATTATTTTTCCTTACGCCAAACTTGTGCTGAACTTGTGAATCATTACTTTCTCAGTTGTCATACGATTGGGTAAATTTTGAGGTTAATAATTTCTTTATTTTTTAGAACCATTTGTTTGTTGATATCTTATTAACGAGAAATTCAGTCTTGTCACATTGAAGTGACGTTCTCACCACTTCAAACCGAGGTCAATTGTGAAAATTTTCTTCTTATGGCTCGTCATCGTCGTTATTTTATGAGGTCGATAATATAATTGCTGCACTTGATAAATTTTCATAGAAATCCGTGCAGGTATGATTTCGGTCTGCATTGCATTTCAACGGGTGATCACCTTTTTGTATTAGTCATAGTCATTATTCATTATTTCCAGGAATATCTTAAAATACCAAGGTCAATGTATGTTGCAATAAGTGCGAATGGTAAATTCAAACCATCCTCACTGTTTCCATTACAATGAAGGGTTGAAATCCTCGTGGCACTACATTTTTAATGATAAGTTGATTTCTGTGCGTTTGCCAAGATAGTAAAATTCAACGATCAAAAATCTTTCAAACGTAACCGGGCCGAAAGAATCCTTAATCATTCTGAATCCTCAATCCCAAAAGGCAATAACAGATAGAGAATATGTCTACCGACTACTAGGGTGAAGTGTGCCAATTACGACCATCTATCACCTGGGGTAACGCGGAAAAATACTCCTCCCCCTGGTTGAAATTAGAACACCGTCTTCGCTTCACACGTCCGTTGGAGGAGTCACGTGCGTGAAGATAGGCTGGAATTAGCACACTTGTCGTTTACGGGTTAATACCTCCATAACCTCAAAAAGTGAGTTAATATCTAACACCGCCATTTGGGCGCATGCTTTTGGTAGCCATGCCCACGTAGTTAAGAGATGGTCGTAATTAGCTCATTGTCTCCATGGTGGCTGAGATTAGCACACCTCACCCTACTGCTGGGAAAACCAGAAAGAAAAAACTTTCACCACTTTCACCAACAGAGAGAAAGCAGTACTGAGAGAAAGTGAAAATAATGTTCCAAGATTTCAAGTTCTGGTGATTGTATTCTAAATTGTGAATCTGTGTTTGAGACGAAACAAGTAACTTTAGAGTGAAATGGAAATTTTGAAGTCTGCAGAAATGCAAAAATGAATACGTTGAATATTATATAGTTCTTATGGACTGCCGTGAATTGAACCATCAATTGAATGGGACTCTTTTATTAGACATTAAAACAGTCCCACTATTCTCATTCAAAGTGCATGGACTTGTGTCGGATTCAATTTTGACTAGATACCATAAAAGTGAACATTAAACATTCGGTTGACAATGAAACGAGGGGAATCAGGATAAAATTGAAATAGGGTCTATGAAAAGTTATCTACTCAATGCAGTCGGTACCATTATCACGATTGTTCCATTCAATTTTACTATGACGAAGGAAACATTAGGAAATAGAATACGTTATTTCAAGAAGATAAATTAAAACTTTATACCGATTTAAACTGTTATGAATCTGACGTTGCGTTTTTTCTTCAAAGTGATTATGCTGTAAAAGTACGCGCACTTTGGAAACTTACTAGGTCAAAATACTTTATTTTTGAGGGTAGTGTTGTTTGACTCCGTCAGCGACAAATATTTTAAACCCAATTCCTTTGTCAGTAGAACTCTGGCGGCTACAGCTTAAAATAAATGTCACCAGTACAGACTCCGACGTTTTCTACTCCGCAGCTAGCATTACTGGGGCGTTAAAGTCAGGTCCCGGCATCGAATCCTACCCGTGGGTCATCTTTTTAGTTGATTATTATTGCACAAAAAAATAGTCACAAATTATCATAACATCTCTAGTTTCTGCAAATATTTTTCCTAAGCATTTAAAAATTAGCTGAATACTAACTTCACCAATATTTTAACCCACAGAAACGTATTACAAAAAACTGCTTTGGAAGTGTGTGATTCAGTGAATTCAAAAATTCAAAAAACTTCCCGCCCACTTTTAGGGGTTTTAGCCTTGGAAAAGTCGGAGTCCATAACAAATTCAACCGATGGAGAATGTCAGTTAGATTGGGAACTTGCGCTCAGACTGTATTTAGAATTTGCATTGGAACACGTTGGAAGTTCCCATCGTCACCTTAATCCAACTTAGTAAACAATCCATTCTACGACATCCGTTTACATTCACTTTGGGGTTGAACGCCATCATTTTGAGTTCAGAAGTGAAACCACTCCATGAGACTGGACAAGAGTGGGCAAACTTTCCAGAATCCTTATCCAGTCTTTCCAGAATGTGTAACAAACGCATCAACACGGATGGTGAAAACTTATATCCAGGATTGGAATCGCCATTATTCTATCATGAGACTCGGAGACCACTTGGCGAGTACTACGGGTTGTCTTCCGCCATCCGATCAATGTCTACGGTGATATATTTCTGCATCGAGTTTAGTTCTCCGTTAGAAACATTTAGTTGCGTTTCCGTTTCCATTGAAATTTGAAACGAAATGTTTGGAGTCTTATGTACATATACTTCGCTTTGGCCACGAAATTTCTTTCTAGTTCGGCGGCCCTTAATTTGCTGTTAAAAATCAGAATATCATTCTAGTACACATTAGATTGTACATAGGTAGCATCCGTTGATTTCTGGCAATGTTATTTTCGAGTGTTTATGTCGAAGAAGACGTTAAACACAAGTCCCCCAAAAACCCTGGTAAATGCCATGCCAACTTTTAAATAAGTGTCCCTTAAATAAATGCGTATTGATTGATGAATTCACTCATTTCAATTTTATGAGTAACTCACTACCTGGACATAGTACTTTGAATTAAATTCATATCACACTTACTAAGAAATGAATAAATTCCTTCAAATCTATGGAGGAACGTGTGTGGAGAGGGACCCTCATTAGGCAAATTACCATTGCGTGCAAAACTTAGAATTTAGCATGTCTTTCGAACTCTTCCTGATCGCACAATCACACAAAAAATCATGTCATCATTCAAACCGTTTCCTCCACGTCGTTAATGATGGAAATCGTGTGGATCAATAAAATTTTTCATTCGCAGTCAGATGATTCCACCATACCTTTTTGAATTTTAATAATGTGCCTATATTCTTGGAAATAATGACTGTCGCTATAAGGAAGTGAGTTACTGGTCTGTCAACGTAAATTCTTTTCAAGTACTTTTTTTAAAAAAATGGAAATGATTGGAGAAAGTTCAATTACTGGATTGTACATGAAATAAAGAGAGAAGCAAACACGAAGACCTTTACGACATTATAAAGTACCCGATACTTAATTATTATCTTATGAGTTCATAAATAAAATACGTGGTAGCAAACTTGCTAAAGACATAATTCTCTTCAATTTTTACGTAATTTCGAGTTACGGGACGAGTGAGAATGACAACTGTCGTCTTCTCTCAAAATTTTTATTCGGAAGTGCCCGCCTGGGCATTAAAAAATGGTTCCCGGGCACTTTGGGCATTTACAACGCTAGTCGAAAACTTTGCAAGCACTAAAATAACATACTTATGACCCGCGCTTGGCTTGAAGCATTTGCATGCATGCATTAACAGCCAAGGCAAAGAAATCAGTGCGTATTGTAGACCATGAGATACTTATGTGGCAATGCCTAATTAGTTACCATGTATGACTGAAACGGACATAGGAGAAATGTGCATTCCTGAGACGAATAAAAACGAATTCACATCGCGAGTATCCTTGAAATGTCAAATTTACTTTAGATGTGAAGGACCACTTGTCAATTTCTTTCATTTCAGTCCATATGTTGGGGCCGAGCACGTCAGCACTTTGACAAATTGGATTTATGCCGAAATACAATGTCTGAATTGAATGGATTGAATGTAATTGTTGTTAACTGATCCGAACTTTGCTACTGTGTTGTGTCTTACTTTCACCTGGAGAAAGTAAGACATTCTTGTATCTTTTATTTTTAGTGTTGATACGATATCGTATCACCAGGAATAAAGACAAGTCTCCGGAGAAAATTTGAAGAGCTTATTTAATGAGTATTGAAAGATTGATAACAATGGATATGGATATGGTAAATTGTCAATATTACCGCCACCGTAATATTACCAATAAAGCCGCCAATATTGACCCGCATATTAATACTTTGTACGCTCCAATTTAATTAAAACTAACTATGGACCAAAATGTAAGATAATGAATTTCACGTATAGTATGAGCTTTTTGTCAACTATTTTTCAGAAGAAAAAGTCAATTTAAACTTGTTTCAAATTGTTTACTTGAAATAATTGTAAAAAGTCCTAAAAAGTATAAATACGTTTTCACGGGTGACCGAAGATCTATTTCAGACATGGCGATACGAAGCATGTCGGCACGATTGCTCCAAAGTCGGGCTAATTAGCCCAGTCCACCCTATAAATTATTTTGAGTCCATTTGAATTTACTAAGCACACTGTAATGAAATAGTGAGGTCTGACCTTTTTGTGCTTCAATCCAATGCTATAAATTATCGACAACGCTTAGTGTTTGCTTCTAGAGGAAATGATGTTCCTACGGTATGACCCCTCACATTATTGTGTGGTCACAGAAATCAACACTGTTTTTTTTGGTGGGCAGAAGCAACAACTGAAGCACGCACTTTCTCCATCGGTGAAAGTTAACACATAATTTGTGAGCGATCTTTCTGTCTTGTCCACACACATATAGAATGGTTCATCAATTTTAAATTAACGGGTTCGTCATTTTAGTAAGTCGGTAACTTTGCTTATTTGAATACCATCTTTTGAACAAACAATAGCTCGAATTTTTTCTTCGTGCCGTACCGATTACTTTCACTATTTTCAGAATTTATCGTTGTCTCTTTGGATCTGCGTCTTTCCAGCAAATTAATCGTTCACAGTAGATAACAAATTAAATAACTTTAAGTTTCTAGCCTAGACGTTGTGAGTTAGCCAGAAATTCTTACTTGGAGAAAGTCTGGGGAAAGTGGTGAAAGCGGAGTGCTCATGTTGCTCGTACCGATGGCAAGTAACGACTGGGTAAAATTTTGGTAATGCACATGTCCATACTTACAACTCATTTCGACGCCGGGCCGTTTTACCAGTACGGTTGAGGTTTGGATTCTCATTCCTAATGAACACCTCCAAAATCCGTAATAATAAATTTTGCCTCAATGAAATTACTCCTTTTCCACTTGAACAATATTTGCAGTAATTTCTTTATTAATTGTATTCACGTAGAATAAAACAAAGTGGAACACGCCTCAAAAAATAAACTTTATTTTTGCTTCGGACTCAGGACAATTTTTATGATCGGACTAAAAGTAGGTTTCCCTGTGCGACATGGCGTGAATAACCCAATAAAAGTTTCTCTCGCACTCGCACTTGTTGGTGAAATAAAATTGAAATACTCACACAATGTGGTGCAAAGGACAAGATGAGGGCTCATAAAAAACAGTAAGACGTGTTTAACATTTTATGCGTTCTTTTCTCTTCGGTGTCAAATATTTTATGTTGCTATCTTCCTATTGTCTCTGCCAAAAGGGTTGAATGTATTATGTATTGGTTTGTGTTGTATGAAGCATTGACAATTTCTTGCAGGGGCGTAAAATTGAAACACTTTTCAATGCAGTACAATTGACTACGTATATTATTTGTCAGCTTAAGATGATGAAAAACTTCACACATCTGTAAAACATCGAAATATATTTTTCCTAGGTCTTGGGTTAATTTCCTCTTCTAGACACAAAGTTCTAGGTTCAGTGTTTGTATTTAGTCTGCACAAAGTTTCTGCAGAAAAATTATTCCAAAGGTAATTTAATATTTCAGGCACCTATCAAAATCGTTAAATAAAATTAATTCCCAAAGTATATATAGTCAGCCCACGCAATTGATATTTAAATTCAACATTTCTAGTCCTGTATCTGCGAAGATATAATGATAGTAGAATTTTCGCATTCATATGCGCGTATGAAAAGAATTCTAATGATTGCCTGAAGTATTTACTGGTGAAAGTCTGGAGAAAGTGAGAATGCGATGTATTGTGAAATGACGCGGCACTTCGACGCCAGACCCGGTTCCCGCGGATCAGACGGGGTTTGAATCCTCATGTCTGCTCACACCCATCCCTGTCCCTAACAACATCATTAACAAATTCTACATCAATAAATTCTCACTGTCACACAAGAGAATTTTTTTGTCATGACTTCTGTGTTATTTGCGTTAACGAATACGTCTGTGTACGCAGACTACGAACATGTCAATTCTGGCACGCATCAATAAATAATCTTCTTTGCCGCGTCAAACTCTTCAGTTTTTTATTAAGTGCATGCATGAGACTATTTTACTGCGGAGCATAAATAATCTAATCACTTTCTCTCGAATTTACACTTTAAACTTGAACTGCTCATACAGTATGGTGGAAGAAACTAGTTAAAGAAAATCCGCCGAGGCAGTCCTATTTCTAGAATTGGAACCCTTCCACTTGGGGTGCCGGTGGAAGTATCCCTTGTGAATCTGAAAAGACGAATTGTTTTCAAGACGATAAATGACCAAAAGAATGACATTGGATATTCCAAAATACGATTCCGAGTAATACAAATGGTCTTTTTTTATGTTAGCTAGTGGGACTCACGAGGAAACTATTTGAGATGTATCTCTGTATTTTGCCCACTTTTTTTTCAGAAAGACCTTTGCACCAAGCCCTCAAAAATGTCATAAGCTCACGCAATACTCAAAACTTGATTTAAAAAAAAGAGCGGAAATTTTGAATAGAAGTGCAAAGATCGGGAGTTCAAAGTTCAGTTCAAAATTTAAACACTTTTTAAAAAATCGAGTTTTGCGGATTGCGTGAGCTGATGACATTTTTTGGGGCAATGGTCTTTCAAAAAAGAAAGTCTGATCAAAATCGGAGAGTTACACCTCTAATACTTTCCTGGACAGTGGAGACGGAGCCGAAAACACTGGACACGCTGACTATTCATGTCTTTATTCATGTCAGTTTCCACGGTCCATGACTTTTGTTCATCCATTGCATTGGATTCTGGATACCATTCTATTCATGTTTTCCGTCAAAAGAAAACCTCTTAAAATGAATGCAATCTCTGGTTGGCTTTCAAAATGCTCTTTCGTCTGTTTTGTTGACGGACAACCCGTGTCTTCTTTTGTTCCAGGTGATTTGTGCATGTCCAGTCATCCAGGACGTACATGACTTACTTCACATCATATATTGGACGTACGTGATTTATTCCAAAGGAGTCTGACCTCGATAAATCCTCATGAGGGAAGAATAAACGAAAAAGTAAGAGCTTCATTTGTGCAGACGAGTTTGAATTTTTCTCAAGTCACACATAACGATTTGTGGGACTGGACAGGTTCGATACCGCATCAGAGTTTTTCTCTAGACTCTGATATCCGAAAAGTATTGGAAGAGTACAGATTGTCTATAGCTTTACTACTCAGAACCTTCTCTTGTCAAATTTGTTTATATTTTGTCACAATACCTACGCTTCTCCGAATCCGCCTATAATTAGCAAATCGTGAATATTGAAAACCTTCCAATTATTGACAGCAACGGCGTAGAAGTTTATGTTGAAATTTATACATGCAATTTTCTCTCACATTCATGTCTAAGGAAATAAACCAATTTCTCAGTGTTACCATTTCCCCATTTCCTTGACGATTATCATTTTTGGGATATTATTATTATTATTACCCCAATTAAATCGAATTTTACCCCAGTTAATATTGAATATTTTCCACTTACTTCCCCCCATAAAGTACTTAAGGAGTCCCCAAATAAATTGAATTTTACCCAAAACATACTTGACGAATCGATGGAGGGTGAAGTTGACAAAAGCCAAGTTGGCAAATTTAAATATCAGGAATAGCCAAGTCAGAAAAGTTTGAATTTTTAATATTTTTTTTGCTATGACCTGAATACGCGGACCTTACTCGACAACTGATTTTTATTAGTACATAGATTGGCATCCCATATTTTTGCGCAAAAATGAAGTACTTCAAACTTCGTTTTAGGGGTTCAAGCTCGGGTGAAATCGGCAGAAAAAACGTTTGCCAACTTGGGCTTTCCGAACTCCACCCTGAATCGATGAAACTAATACTTTTTAATAATTTTATTCCAAGTCCGAATATAATTATGATCATTGATCATTAATTCAACAATACCAACTAATTTAATGTAATTCGGATTAAAGTTAAAAAAGTATTGGTTTTATCAAGTATTTTTGGGGTTAAATTCATTTTTTGGGGATTCTTTAAGTATTTTTGGGGCGAGAGTAAGAGGGGACATATTCAATATTAATTGTGGTAATATTCAGCTTAATCCGGGGTATCATTAAATGCAACCCATCATTTTTCAGTACGCAGATCCGTTTCATTAATGTCTGAAGAGTAGACAATACGTAGGTGGGACCATGTACACCGTAGTAACTTGAGTATCTACCCGGAAATTGTTTTCATTCTTGAACTAATTCCAAGAAACCATTATTTCTAATGTGAACCAAAAGATTAGAAATCGGATCAACACTCGAAATAAAGGAGCAGAAAGTGGATTAACTTTCTCCTCGGAAACAATCACTGTTCGGTTGAGTAAACAAAACAACATCTTATGATAAAGATTGGAATGAGCAAGATTCCTAGACGACCAACTTTCTCACTAGGTTGGTCCATGCGATTGTTTACTAAAAAGAAAACTTGGTTTTTTTCGTTCGGTGCCCAAAAGCATTAGATCAGACGGGAATTTGGGCACCGAAAATAAGCTTGTTGATATGGAGAATTGAATTTTCAACAACTTTTCCAATCTTTTGAAATATCGACATCGCGCATGGACCAACCTTATGAGGAGTTTGTTTACGAATCTTGGGAATGAGAATAAATCCAATTTATTACTCATGACCGTCCAACAGTGAGTCACATAAAATAACATTGATCACAAGTAGACGAAGAGGTTTTTTGAAATTGTGGGGCAAATAAAAATATTTGATAAAATTTTTGAAGTAAATGAACCTAATCTCCAGTGTTGTAAACTTATCTCACAGATGATCTGCTGCCTAACATGCAATCCTGTGCGTAGTAAAAATGATTAAAATATCCAAGGCTCCTTGACAACCATCTCCCCGCCCCAGGGATTTGTTTACCAACCTTGAAAATATCTATATCTATATATACAAAGCGTTTACAAAAAAGAGAGTGAGAGTGATTTTATTTTTGGCGTAGTAAGAAGAATTTATGTTACAAGGAATAGTTAGAAATAATCAATATACAAACAAATATATTAAATCAAACATTTATTGGAAGTAACACATCATAAGCCCCACAGATATTAACTC
Source organism: Protaphorura quadriocellata (assembly GCA_034698945.1). NCBI lineage: Eukaryota > Metazoa > Arthropoda > Collembola > Poduromorpha > Onychiuridae > Protaphorura > Protaphorura quadriocellata. The sequence continues at coordinate 13,736 of JAQGCA010001624.1, forward strand.
AAACACAGCTTTTTGACTATAATGGCTGCACTTTTACACATGTATTTGTTCACATTAATTAGAAATCACAGTTTGAATGTAACATAAATTTTTGTTACTACGCCAAAAATAAAAACAGACAATAAGGCGCTTTTGCGTGAACGCCCTGTATATTATGTTAAGCACTCTAATTTTGTGATGGGATTTTATTCCTGAGTTTTGGTTTGGCTGAATGGATGGAATGGACTGAATGGAATCTGTGTAGTCAACTGTCACTAACTGCCGAGTTAAATAAAGAGTAGATGAACTCCTGGTTAAATGTGTACTATTACTTGTTTATTTAGTAAAATTACAACGGCCAATTATACAGTGACTAATGATACAACAGTTAGAAGAAACGAGTTACTGATTAATTTATTGAAAGCGGGGCGGTTTCTGGTCTGTTTTGTTTCACTGTCAAAGTCTGAGATGATTCTTCAAGGTTATATTTGAATTTTCGTCCTGTGGGACCAGTCGGCATGGCAAAATATTTTAGTACACTAATGAATAATAGGTGGCGGTAAAAAGCATGAAATAAAATTAAGGAATTGCCATTAAAACTACATATGAGTTACAGTTAGTCTGAACACTTATATATATCAGGATGATCAGATTGAGCAAATTCAATATGTCCATATTTTTCATGGAATTCTAGTAACACACCCCAATTCCAAAATTCGGAACTTCACAATCAGATAATTTCAGTCGGAACTTTTCTGGGGTCATGCACAGGCTGAACTTCATCACAAATTTCAATTTAATTTAATTTACGATAATTTGAGTAATCCAATGATTAGAGACGGCGACGTGGCTGAGAATATATCAACGACAAAATTTCCATTTGATGATATAAGATATGTGATGACACCCTTTTCCCCCCTCTGTCCCCTGAGTGGGTTTTCTTCAAAATTCGTCTGCACAAATGAAATATTTTTATTCGCCTGTCTTCAAAAATTTGTTTTAAAAAAAGTTCCTGAGGTCCTTTTAAAGTTCCAATCCACTCCCGATGCTTGAAACAATGGGATATGATCGAAACTTTTCATAGACCGTCAATTTCTTTCACACCTTTTAATATATTCTTATGAAATTTTCTTGAAAGACATCTCGAAAGATTTGTGATTAGTTTGGAAGAAAGTTAGATGAAATTCTAAGACGTGAAGGTTTAAACTCAATTCCATAGAACAGATAACTTTAGTCGACAGTCAATTAATTTTTTTTGTTAACTCCCGACTTCAGTTCACGTAATCAAATAGGCTATTTACTGGAGGATAATAAAATTCTAAAATACGACGAACGATATTTTCAGTTTTATTTTTGTTTCGAAACATAATTCAGTTTGAATAAACATGTAAATTTATATCTTCTCCGAATAAGTGCCAGAGCTGTCATGTGTATATCTTGTACATAATTTTCCATCTACTGCTTACTTTACTTATTTCTGTACATTGCTGATGTTCCGGGTTATTAGATGAGAGAACACATTATTGAAATTGTAGTCCTTATAACATTATCACCAGAATAGACACCGAGAAGTGACAACGCAGCAGGAACTTTAAAACACTACGGATGATACAATTTATTGCAAAATTCAAGAAACTAAAATTTGTTAATTCAGCGAAAACTTTACGCCGGTTTTTATTCCTATGATTTGAACCGTAAAATCCTAAACTAAAGTCCAGTCGATGGAGTAGTACAACTTTACATAGGGTAAGCAGGGCTAATTTATCCCACCGAGCTAATTATTCCCACTTATTGTAAAATCCATTGCTCATAGTACCGTAATGTCATGAAGAAATAAAAAATTGCGTGGGAAAGGGAAAACTCACACGCATAGCCGGCAAATGTTTTCCCGCCAGTTTTTTAACTCTTGAAAATCAAAATAAATCAAAACGAGAATTTTTGAAATTGTTGTGAACCCTGACCTTCCGATCAATAATTTCATCACTTCCAGAAGTAAGGAATACATATAATTCCAAAACAGATAACCATAGCAACAATTTTTTTTATTCTCAGAAATATTTGTGGATTCTGAAACGGATTTGGTTTTTGTGATCTGATATTAAATTTTTTCAAAATTTTGAAAAAATCAGACAAATTCTGAAGAACAAGAGTCGGGCTAAATATTCTCACTACATTTGTGCTACTTATTCCCTATCTGTCACGTAATAGGGATGGAATTTACATAAATCTGCCTCAAAAAAAAAGAAAGGTCTCGGGAGTTGTGCTAATTTTTCCCACAATTTACTTTAGCAAGGGAGAAAAATTGGCACAACATGTGTGGAAAAAATTGGCCCAGGGTGGAAATAATTACCCCAGGCGTGGGAATAATTAGCACAGAGCTCTATATTTTGACCTTGTTTCCATGGTAACATCTAATTATTGCTACTTCTACATTAGAAGTGGTCAAAAATTTCTAAAAAATTAATTCTTGGGGAGGATCGCATAGTTGTCGAATCCAAATAGATATTTCCACATAATAAGTGTGTATGACGCTGAGAATCGCCCTGGCACAAAAGTTGGATAAATTAGCACGGCTTACCCAACAGGGTAGTCACGTTTGTTGTAAGCCCCTTTTGATGAGTCTGTTGTAAATTTGAGGTCTTCCCGATTCATCTCTTTTTCTTTCACTGCTTTGTAATCCTCGTGCTCTCACTAGAGCAAGATAGTCTGAGTCCAGTCTTGTGCTCACTAGATTAATATAATGTCCAGACAAGTAATTCGTAACATCCATTTAGCTTCCCTAAAAAATTGTTCCGGAAAGCCCGTAGCAAATCCGCATCACTAACCTCAAAAGTCTTCATAAATCTCAGTCTTTGGATTAGTAATGTTTAAACCTATTTCTGAGCCCACAGTTTAAAACTTCGAATCAAGTAGTTGTGGGCAAAGTTAT
>JAQGCA010001625.1:0-16638 GCA_034698945.1 Protaphorura quadriocellata
CCCGTGTCGCCAGTTATGATGTTGTGGCTAAGCATTACTAGTACGTCAAAACTTTCAGATTACTGCAGAAGTCAAATCACTTCCAGTGGGACCAAAATTTTCCAAATTCTATTTTCTTTTGGACATTATGAGCTCACCCTGTAGGAAGTTGTCAAATTATACTAGGCTGGACAATTCTTAAAGGATACACATTTTACACAAAAATTTATATTCGAATAATTTTGTCATCAATATTTGTCCGGGAAAAATTATGCCACCCAAATTTTTTATCCTGGATAACTTTTATGTGTCAACAAATTGCTATTTCTACAAACATTTGAACATCGACTTTGCAGTACCAGTTCTAGAATAAAAACTTACCTTAAATGACTTTCGTTTTTCAGTTGTCCCCTTGAATGTTTTTTAACTTTATTATTTCCGCAAAATTTTCACAAAATGTTTGATTTATCCATGAGTCTCAATACCACAGAGTTTCTATTTCAAGAAATTAAGAGCCTAATTTAAGATTCTCGTTAGAGTGTTCGAATTGGAGAATTTAGGAGTTACATTCTGATAAAATACGATGAATTAAGAAACCAAATTGGGATAAATTTTGAAGAGAAGTTGACAAGAGGGTGGTTGGTTGAGGACTGGATTTTAGAAAGAGAGCTGAGTTGACGTGAATTCTGGAGAAGTCTGGAGTTTCTTTCTCCGCTCCGAATTTTCTCCCGGAGAAAGTGCTGGGATTTGGACACACATCCTGTCCTGTCCGTTTGGCTTTGAGTTCATTTAGTCAAAGGACAAAGACATGGGAAGAAGGACAACACCTTGTTTTCTTGTCCAGAAATTTATGAGGCGATAAGTTTCCATGGAGGATCCAATTTAATGATCATGTATCCGGGGCGGAAACATACATCAAATCACAATATAAAATGTCCAGTCCGCTCGCATCTCAATTTTGAAAATACAGGGTCGTCCATAACTTCTTACAGTCTTACAGTCACCCACTAATACCGGAATACCGAATACCCAAGTAATTATACCAAAAAACAGGAATAGAATATTTTTATCTGTGTTAAAATATTCAAATTCAAAAATATCTGAAATTTTATGACTTTGAACATATGAATATGATATGATTTTACGAAATACTTTCATTTTCCCCATACAAGGAAATTTGATATTGTTTTCAATTCATTAAAGTGAGAATTTCAGAAACCTTAATTTAAAGAAGAATTGAGATATTCTTTGACTGGGTTAATAATGGACGGTTTTGCATCTGAAATTAAAATGAACATTGGAAGTTTTGTTGGAAAATGTTGACTAAAAATTTATCCGTTTGGATGTAGTGCCAAATGTAATATTATAGTGAGAACTGACTTGAATGTCTGGATGTGTATTGTGATATTGTGTCTGTGTGTGTAATGCCATGCCATGCCATATTATATGTCTGGAGAATTGCGAATGTGCGAAGTGCGTGTATGAATTAAAATCTCACGAGTATTCGGAACGGAGGATTGCCATGGGATTCCCAGAAATAGACCAGATTTACCAAACTCGATACCTCCATCCGGTTTTGAATTGAACGGGGAATCGATTGTCTCGAGTAACCTGAGAATCAAAATTACCTATTTCATTAATAACAGGAAGCCGCACATTTTCAACATGGTAGGGTAAGGTGTCCTAATAAGCCCCGGTCTTATAATACGCTCTGCCTATCCTGAACTATATGATCACGTGACCCTAAAAGCACGCCGATAATTAAATGGTGGTTAGACGTATTAGGACACTGGGACAAATAAAAACACCTATAAATTGCATTACCTAATATTAAATTGAAGACCAGCCCTCAAATCCGTCATTTATGGTAATGGTGTCCAGAGTGTAAGAAAATCGATGAACATAGCATAATTGAAATTGTCGTAAGTCATTAGGTAAATATTTTACAGAAATTGTGTATTTTATTCAAGGGTTTGCCACGTGGAAGTATTTTTTTTCTTAAAATTTTGAGAACTTTCCATTGTAGTTGAGAGATAGTGAAACAATAGGTTATTACGTTGGGAGTCTGATTTTGTCCAATTTCACTGATTGTACCGAGTTTTATGAGTTACACAAGGTTCAATTCTGTCACGTGTGTCGTCAATAAAAAAATTAGAAACTCGATCATGTCATCAGACTCCACGTTTCGTACTCTTGCACTTTAGAATGCAAAACAGCGAGTCATTTTCTTTAAGATTTGGAACCTGGAAGTAGTAGTGTTCGGTGCATCCTCGTACCAAGCAGACCACCATATCACCATCATCCACTTCACAATTCAATTAGTTTAATTCAAACCTCACTCTGCTCAACAACCAACAACATTACCTAAAATTTTGTATTTCAATTCGCCATATTTGAAAAATATCAAATTGACCGTTTTCAAAATTTCCGTGTAAGGTGGATTCTTAATCGAAAATATCTCGACTCCTTAATGAAGAAATAAAATCCATTAAATAATTCACGTTGGCTGTTAGAAATCCTAACATATGTTTCGGTTGCTTTCAATTTTAAGATAAGGTACCCCTAGCAGTAGGTAGAAACGACCGCTGTCCGTACAGGTCATAGGAATATCTCAATATTTCGAGTCAACTTGAGAATTTCTTTGGGACAAGTTTCCAAAAGCCTTTAAAAACTTTGGAAGGCGTAAAATTTATAAGATCCACCTTGTCCCTCTGCATAATTTAAAAAATACGACTTTTAGCAATATTTATTTTTATTTCGTTTAGGACAAAACCGAATAAAAATCATGATGTCGAGAAATCCGGTCCGCGATGAGGCCTACAGACAATGGGCAAGACAACACCATTCTGACATTCCGGCACCATTGGTACGGCCGTCACAACCCCCTTTCACGCCGAGACCAGACGGAATACCCTCAGGCTACCCTCCAAACGCATTAATTCCGGTAGATGATACACAAGTCAACAAACAGTCAAGATCACTTCGGGGTGGTACTCAACAACTATCGATAATCGAACAACAATCGACAGCTCGTGCGGACAACCCTCAACGGTCAATTATCATCGTCAATCAACAGACGTCTTTACTTCGTGGGCCTAAACAAAGACAAGGGTCAATTTTGGTCGAAAATCAACAAATCCACGAATCCTTATTTCGTGGTAAAATCCAACAACAGTCGTTACGCCGTGGTGCCAAGTTCAAAGGGTCGGTGCGTGGTACCAATCAGGTTGAAGGGTTACCTCGTGGTATCACTCAACCGGAAGGGTCCGTTCATGGAGTCAATCAGCGGCAATTGGCTGCACGTGATGTTAACAATTTTGAAGGGCTACCTCGTGGTGTCGTCCATTCTGAAGGGTCACTTCATGGTGTCAAAGAATTGGCAGGGTCACATCATGGTCGAAACCATTTTGATGGGTCACGTCGTTGTGCAAAAGAATTTGAAGGGTCACCTCATGATAACACTCAACTGGAAAGGTCAGTTCATGGGGTCAATCAGCGCCAATTGGCTGTACGTGGTGTTAACAATTTTGAAGGGTCACCTCATGGTGTCGTCCATTCTGAAGGGTTACTTCGTGGCATCAAAGAATTGCAAGGGCCACCTCAAAATTTTGATGGGTCACGTCGTGGTGTCAAGGAATTTGAAGGGTTACCTCGTGATCACCAAATGCTACTCTTGGAACAACAATCTTTACTTCGTGGGCTAAGCTATCAACAATCATTACATCATGATAGCAACCCTCAATGGTCATTCCGTGGAATGAACCAGGTGCAAGGGTCACTTAATACTACAAATCAGACTCAAGGACCACTGTCTGATGTCAACTATGTAAGGCCGAGCATTTCAAAGACAGTCTCTCCAATCCGGTTTTCGCCAAGACGATATCATCTGAATCCGTCACCATGGCCGACCTACACAAATCCAATTTGGCCAAATGAAAATGTAAACCGTGAGGGTCAATCTCCAGGACAACATCCTTCCAAGAAAACGAATGATCATCAGATGCAAGCTGTTGACTTGACACGCCCACGTCGTGGAAATCAAACATTGGGTCAACGTCGTGGAAGACAAACAATGGGTCAAGGTCAGAGTGCAGAAATGGAAGCACAGAATCCAAACTTATTTATCAGTAATGTCCAGTTTGGAAATATGGGTACTAATTGGGTTCCTCAAATCCCAAGACGCCTGGATTGGAACACTGCGCAAAATTACGGACAATTTTATCCACCTTTAGCGCAACCACTACCGCAGGTGCAACCACTACCTCCCATTCATCCAAATTTGGTTCCCCAATATGACCCAAGACCAATCGACATTATTGACCTTACTGGGGATTCTGAATCCGAAGATGATGTAGAAATGAAACCTGACCTTCCTATCCCACTACAGGGAACGGAAATTGTCACTCCTGAAGAGTTGAAATCAACTGATGAGCTCATGGATGAACTTCGAAGCAAATACAATTTTTATTAGTTCAAATATTGCACATTTGTTTCGTAATTCTTTTTACCTATTCATTCATTTACAATACGGGTTGGAAATATTGTCATCAAATTTGGAAATTTTTTCTGATATTCATTGGGAATAAAGGGTATTAAAAGAATCGCGAACAGCCATCATATTTGATTGAATTTTAGGATTTTTGAGAGCACATCGCACTTTCATTAGATTTTCTAACAGTAATTCAGTACACAAAATTCGTATTTTTGATTCATTGTCTCACAGTAGTAAAGCTATGAATTTTAATCACCAGTTTACAAAGCGGAATAGCTCATGCATTGTCTTCAATTTGTAGTAATTTTTAGCCCAGTGTAATAAAGTTTATAATTTGGTGATGATGGGAATCGAACCCAGCACTGCCACTCTGGTGACGAATGGTTGAGGCAACCACACGGACTCATGAAGCAGTACTGCGTTAGCCCTGGGTTTGATTCCAGGTGCAACTATAAATTTTTAATTGTACTTCACTTCATTGGACTAAAAGTTGTACATTTATAGTATTTACCAAACATAAAGTTGTCCAATTTAAGCATATCTAGACAGAGAGTTCGATAATAGCTTTATTTATTTGAGCGGTTAAATATTTCAGGCCTACTTGTTGTAAACAAGTGGACTGTATTTGATAACCTGAAAAATCCTACAGAATAAAAGTTTGTCAATTTGTTGAATTCTTCAGAAAATTGACTAAAACTAGACCTATGTATACATATAGTTTCTTCTACATTTTTGAATTCGGGAAAAAGGGATTTAAACTTTTGTAGGACCCTGTAGGAATCATTTTACGGAAGGATTTCGGGCCAAGCATCAGCTTCAAATCTAAAGCGTCTTATGTCCTGGACTGGTTCTAAGAAACCGCTGCCGAGACAACTCTAAACTCCATATCTCCTCCTCCGTTCCCGTGTTGTACAAAAAGATAACACGTTTACGAAAGCCTCACAAGGAAACCACTTTAGACATGATATCAAAAATCAAATAGGACCGATTCACAAATAACGCCGAAATAAATTCAATTCATTGCTAGAAATTTACCAAAACTTTCCCAACTTGTCCCTCTAGGGATATTCACCCTGTATGAAATAATTTAGAGCTAAATGAGAAATCATGCAATAATTTTATATTTCAACCAGTACATCCAGGAGTCATGCCGTGAATGACTGATCAGAAATCCGGTTTCTATTTGAAATCGACTTCATTTGTCGAGTCAACTTTCGTTAGTTTAGAAGTTTAGTTTTGAAATTCAAAATTTCTGAATATTACAAAGAAAAATCAAAATAATTTTTGAGAGAACACAAATTCAACCAAAAAAACATTTACTGTGTATTGGGAATGTCGCGTCGAAACTGTATATTTAGTTTTACACATGAGAGGGGTTCCTCGTCAACAAACTGGGTGTTTATACGTACCTACGAGAACTCGAGTCATCGTTTCCAAGCAATCCACCTGTCCATCACGCACTTTGCAATTCAGACTTTATTCAAGTCCGGAGTCCAGGGACGATATTCCACTTTTACTGGAAATGTACATTTCTTGAACGCTAATTCGATTTTCGTAGAATCAAATTTTACCTTCGGATACAGCTCATGGGCACAACTTTCATATGGGTCGGTGTAGTGCAAAAGTCTATAACCATTTTAGACTTCATAGAAATTCGGATGACTCAAAAAAAAATACGAATCCAGAGAATCACTTTGCAAAGTGAAAGGTTCGATTCCTTCTGGTTGTAAATGTCTGGCGGCTCTCTTAAACCAAACGTTTAGGATTACGGCGTTTGATTCATTTCTTATTCGCGGCATTCGATCTTACCCGTAGAGATTCGGTTGTTTTCTATAGCATTGACAAGTTATGTTAGGTTAGATTAGGTTAGGTTAATGCTTAGTCGTGACGTCATAGCTGGTGACACGGGAGAGATAGGTCTTCATCAGCCTTAAGTGTGTCACCAGTTTCGAATTAGCAAACTGGATTTTGTTTGGACAGTATTAGTATGAGCTTACCTTGAAAAAAAGCGTTGTCAAGTTATGTTGGGTCTAAGTAGAAGTTTAGAACGGAGACGGAATGTTTTAGATTTTAGATTCGTCATGACGACGAGCAGGTGAGAGTTGGTGAAGGACGGACGACGTCCACGTGGAGTGAAAGATTTGAAAGGAAGAAAATGTGGATGGAATATAAAGAAAGAGAGTGATATTATGGACTCGTCTGTCATTTCATGAGCAGAATTACTCAGGAATGGAGAATAATCGATAGTTCCGTTCAAAACTACATCACATTCATGGTCCACGATGTATTGTAGTACTTTAAAGAGAGCGAGAGAAAGCGACAAGGGTGAATTCGGAAGGAAAAGTCCTCAGACCTTAGTATTTACAACGACGACAACACCACATCCATACAAGATTTTTATGGGACATCATAGTACTTTAAATCTCACCTCTTTCTTTTTCTATCCATAATGCACTTCAAAACAAATTAACATAGAAAATGTAAGTGCTCGAAAGATTCTGCTCAAGCATTCTGCAAACGTATTTCTTTGAATGTATTCAAAAATATAAAATTATTATACCTATAGAGAAATTCTAAATTCACCACGTCGTTTCTGTACTGCGTAGTGCTGAATACGACACTTTTTACTTTCAAAAAAATTTGAGTTGCAACTTTCCTCAACATTTCTTAGGAAATCAAAGAATTTATCATTCCATGGTAGGAGCTTCCAGAAAATCTTGAAATATTTTATTTTTGTTGCGAATTTAGCTATAAAAAATTTACGTAGCATTCGAAGTAGGAGATTTAAGAAAAATGTGAGATATTCGTATACTAGATACTTTACTACGGAATTCATAGATTATTGTATTCATATTGGGGGTACAGAATTGCTAAGGTCAGAAAAAAGTGTTCGTCCGTCAAGAGTTTAGTCAAATTTCCATACAAAATGTATATCTTGGATTTGTCTGGGCAGTGTTTGTCTTCACTACTGCTTGGAGTACTAGTGGGAGACTAAATTAGTCGTCTATTGAATTTTTCAGAAAGGAAAGTGACTAAGGTCAGATTTCTGATTCTGAAACCAATCTGGCTGATTAAATTATCGATCTAGGGCTTCAAAAATTATCAGGGAAGGCATGCAAATGTCGTGACTATGTTTTTTCCTCTGATATTTTGAAGTTTTCATGGCTTCTGAGGCTGGAGACGTTGAAAAAAAGGCAGGAAAACGTTAAAAAAGTGATTCATCATCTTCCTGCCAGTAAATTAGCTTTCCGACTGAGCCTACTTAAATGTTGTATATGAAATCCATTTTGAGAGGATCTTTCCCATTTATTTATTTATTTAACAGATCACAATTTCCAATAAATTGGTAATTACGCTGTGTGAATGTTCAATACTCTGAGATCAGTAACTACAAGAGAGCTCTCTTAATATAATTTACAAGTAATTAATAGCATATAGTAATAATTTACTGTCAACCAACTTTTCTCAGATGCAAAACAGTTTGCAATTTCATTAAACTTACTCATACTAAATATGCGCTCCTCTTGCTAGTTTAGCATATTCCAATGCTTCGTTCGGATGTGTTTGAAAGATTTTAATACCACCAACATTGTCAACTTGTAACATTTTTGCATTTCTAGTATGTTCGTACAGATGAGAGAGTTGAGATCATGTTTGATTTTTAACATTGTACATATCACAATGGAACTTTCACGTGTAGTTGTTTACGACTTAACCATCATAATACTATGTTTCGTTTTCGTTTGTTTAGCACTAGAGTTGCCGGACATTTATTAATTTTTGTCACCAAGTCAGTGAGTTGCCCCTCGCGGACATCCCTCATAAATCAGGGATCTAATTCCTCATTTGTTATAATTTAAAAGGAGAATTCGGACTGATTTTTGGGGAATCCTTCTAACCGAACCTTGACATGAGAATTGTAACCAAGATAACATGTATTCGCGCTCTTTATAGGTAAGCTCATACAGGGCAATTTAACTTTGTTGTTTATTTCGCTTTGCTCAATAGGGTGGGGACATTTGGTTGATTGATTGATTGACTGATTGATTGATTCTGATTTATTTATGTTGAGTTGCATTACTAATTTTGACATGGGTTGCTCGCGTGGATTCTACAAGACGGTTGGTTGTTTACGATTTCTCAATATTTCCAATGTGGAAGAGATGGTACACGGAGTTTTGGTTGTCCGGACATGACGATATTGTCAAGACATGACAGCGTGGTAGTGGGCGTGCTCATTCTAAAATGTCAATGGTATGGGGTTCGATCCTTGGTCTCGGCAGTACTACATAGTGAGTTTTCCTCCTTCAGAGTTACTTCACTACACCTGCGCATTCGTACCACCCGGTCCAAATTGGTAGTACCCCGCGCCCACCCTTGTTTCCTCCCCGCCCCTGCTTCAAGTGCAAACAATGTCCGGTTAAGCTGCGAAATGACGAAAAAAAAGACATTGGTGCCCATCTCTTGCACACTGAAAATTTTGAGACATCGAAAACAGTCACGCGAGCGACGCATGCCAAAATGACCAAATGTCCCCAGCCTATTGAGCAGAGCGAAATAAACAACAAAAGTTAAATTGTCCTGCATGAGCTCATACTTACATACAAATAAAATTAAGCTTGTTATACCTAAATTGGTGACTCTAAAATTATGCAGACCATCTCTGTACCTTGTCACCAGTTATGACGGGGTAGTGACACATCTAATACGGCCAGAACTGTCAGACTCCTATTGGCTCCTATTATAATCATTTTTTGCGGGACTCAAATTTTGTGAAGGATGTTTCACTTTTGTTTTTGGAGAGTATGATTGTACCTACTAGGGAAGTTGTCAAATTATGTTGGTTGTAACATGTTTTGATGGAAAACTTAATGAAAGTAAACTCATTTTGTCTTGTGCCTCTGACTCCATTCCGGGAATGGAAGATGGAACAATGGGAGACTAATTGTGATGAGGACCAACGAGGGAACTATCCGAGGTAAACTCACCGATTTGGGCACAAAAATTCAGAGCGGTTGCAAGGTTGGCCAAACTTAACCTGCCGACTAACTGGCCACTTTAATGGTCACAAAGACATAAACAAGTTTTTTTAAAAGTGTGCAAAGAGTCATTGTTTTAAAGTTTTCAGCGCAGGAAATGCCATGGATGTTTCTACAATATCTGATCTCAAGACCTTTCCAAGAATACTTGTTTACTGTTTTGTGACTGTAACGGTGGCCAGCACAAAAATACTTCGGCATAAAAAGTTTTGCCAACCCTGGCAAACGTTATGGATTTTTATGGCCAAATCGGTGAGTTACAGTTCGGGTAGTTCCCTCGTAAGTAATGATGAATGCGAGGGAACTCATTCATGGTCCATTTCTGATTAAGACAGATAATTCAGTCTTGACTCTTGACTCAAACTAATCCGAGAGTCGATTCCCCAATTCCTTGGAGAATTCCTTCAGTTTCTCTTCAAACATACAAGTAAGTTTTCCGGCTCAACTTTAACCCAGGAATGATTCCTTCCTATACGCAGAAAGAGTAAGGGTACAGGGTGCTCCGTAACTGGTGTCACTCTTATGTGTGTAGTGTAAGAAACTAACAAAAGTTACAAGCATTAGCGTCGACTAGGTTAAGATTCCCCTCCAAAGTACGATGTCTGAGGGGCATTTGCAATGCTTAGGAATTTTGGCATGTCATATTTAACGGGAAATTCTAGTCTGGCTTACCCTATATATTGGAAGAAAAATAGATGGGAGCAGTTGTACCAATTCGGCAAATGCTTAGTCTGGATTCGCCGAAAGCATGGGAACAATAGTTATGGAACACCCTGACCGGTACAAGATCTGTGTAACTTTCTCTTGCTTTCACTTCCACTCTGAATGCTCTGTAGTTCTGCACTGAAATGGTTGGCCATAGGCATGGGACTGAGGTTGATCTTGATAGTGCGACTTAGCTCAATTCCATCACGACAATGAACTTTGACCTCAGTCCACAATCACACCTCCAAACAATCAACACCTTCAGGAAAGGACATTTTCAAAAGAATCAATGACTTTCAGCTCTGTCGTCCATGCCCCCCAGTATTGGATTACCCAATGAATTCCATTTCCCGTGCTCTTCTTGACGGCTTGAGCCGAAAGTCAATTCTTTCCGCAATACAGGCAGAAAGCTTACTAAAATGCTTTTGTTGGGCAGGACATCATATAACACAGGGTGGTCGATAACTTTTGATCAAGATCACGTTCCTTCATTCCACGGTTGTTCTCACAGATAAATATGAAATATACATCCATAGTTTCCGTAGAGAATTGAACCCGAGATTAATTACCTAGTGGGTATTATAAATGGCAAGGGTCACCCAAACAGAGTAAGAGCTGATGCCGATATTGATGTAGGAATTCTGAAACTAATAATCAAGATTTTTGGATCCTTTGTTGGTTTTCTTCATTTTACTTCAAAATATTTGTCGATCTCTGCTTCCGAGGGACAGCGTCATAGCAGTGTCGACTGCAAGCGAAATATTTGAAGAATTGTATATCTCACTGTTTTACTGAAAAATAAGCGTTCTGTACAGTTAGGCGCTTGAAGTTAACTGATAGTGGACTCAATTTATTTTGATCACTGCTAAAAATAATATTTTTTTTTTATTTAAATGTTTTTTTTTAATTGTCTCCCTCCAGACAGAGGATTCACCTTGTGCAATATGTAAATAAACGGCCGTCTTGATTATGAACTATATTACGGGTTGTGGACGCCATGCCGGATACCGTAAAACTTCTAATAAACCGTGTCTCGAATATAACCCGGATGCTTTCCACATTTCTGCGATCAATCATGGAGAAAGTAAGAAAGTGGTTAACTGAAGGACGATTTTAGCTCGGGGTTCTATTAGAAGTTCAACGGCAAGGATCACTCCTATTTTACTGACAATTCCAATTGAAACAAGAAAATCATGTAAGTAATGATCGTGGCCGAAATCTGAAAACATGAATGAGAAAATGTATACTGTAAAATAATTCTAGAAAGTGTATTATCTTTGAATATGCATTTTGGATATATAGTGCTATAAGTAATATTTGCAGACAGACATACCTTAGGTACAAGTGTGTGATCAAGTTGACTTAAATTATTTGCCGTGAATTCGTATTTCCACCTTAGAACCATGTCAGCAACTATTCTCCACGCCTAATTAATTTATATCATATATATTTTATTATATATTTTATTTTATATGTACATATATATAATGATACCACCGAATTTGTCCTTCGTGATCCAGCTCTTTCTGAACTTGAGGCCAAAATCAGACGATCTCTCAATTGATCCTTCCTCATTGAAATCTAAATTAATTCAACAACCAAACCTCATTACGATCATTCAGAACTAATACGCATAAGTATGGATAAATACCGTAAATTTCTTAAGGCAGGTGCTGGTACTAATGGAAACCGCTCGTGTTTCCATTATGTCAATTACGGTACACAAATTAAAAGACCTTACCGCTTCCTTCAAATGATTTCCAAGCGCAGTGATTAAAACGAAGGTTAGAAATGCGTAGACGACACCAGATACCTTAAGAAAAAGTGTCATGGCGGATACTGCTGCCCATTTGACCTCATAGAGGTAAGTTGTGAATCTGAGAGTAGACTGAATGACCAGGCACGCGCAACAAATACCTAGGACTTCATTAAAATCATTCATCCTCATTCTAAAATTTGAAAATTTTGAGAAGAATTTCTGAATGTCGTCCTGTTTGTTTATTGACCCGTCCAGTTTTGTGTCCAGAAAGTTGATCTCTAACTCGGAACAAATGTGATGAAAATTATTCATCATGGAAATCCCATTCAGGACTGTGAGATTGAGTGCGAAGATTCGAGATACGTTTAACGAAATGTCGGACAATAGTAGTCCTATTTTGAGTACTGTGTTTGAATTATAAATTGTAGAATTTGATTTTGAATAATCGTCACTAAAGTAGTAATTTTCCAAGGAGCCAACTGTCAGACGTGTTCCTCCAAGCACTGTAATGAGGAATAGTGTCGAAAGCAGTTTAAAATTATGAAAACTTTGAGTGCACAAGGATTCCTTGCAAATATTTGCCAATTTTGAACAACAAGATATGAAAATTAGACGTAGAAAAATGTCGGATCCTTGGTTCAGAATGTCCGCACTAATTTTGCTAATCGAGTGAGGTAGCGGTCTAGAATAATTTGCATTTGACGTAATGTAATCTCCCCAGGTCACTAAATTTACTATTATTATAAGAAATGTATAAATTAAAGTGGATTTTGTCCGCTTTCCAAATTGACTTGATTCAAGGTGTAGAGTTCTACTTGGAAAACAACCACAAATGTATCCGATGAATAAAACAATACGGAGCCAGGTTTTTATTAAAACGGACACCATTCTGGGTGTTGGTGTACTGAATCCTAAAATCATAAGCACCTGTGCCCAATAGTGGGATTCAAGATAATTACACAACTTCCTTACTAGGTAAGCTCACACTGTCCAAACAAACAGAATTGAAGCAGGGTATTCCAGCAGATTGAAATTCGATTCCTGTATCAGCCTAAATGTTTTGGCGCTGACGTTGACCGGGTGACGTCATAACTGATGACGCAAGAGAGAACAGGTCACCACAGGCGTAGTGTCACCAGTTTTGATATAATAAATTTGATTTTGTTTGTTTGGGCAAGTATGAGCTTACCTATAATAGCAAAGCGTTATCTAGTCGTTTTAGTGCGAATCATGCAAATATATAATGAAGTTGCAATTACTTTTTGTGAAGTCTAAATATTTGAGTGTCAGTATGACACATGAATGGCATCTGAATTGGACTCTCAGTTTATTGTATTATTTAGCGTATTTCAGAGAGTATTTTTTATATACATAATATAAGCATTTAACTAACGCGGACTCTTTAAGGCTGGATATTTAGGTAACTGGTGCAAGGCGCCTGTACTGAACAGGTTAGATCATTCCTCTATCTCTGCTTTCAAGTTGCCCACACTTTTGCAATTTGCAAATTGCTGAAGCTATGAAGAGTGACGTAAGTGGAACCCGTAAGTTACATTCCAAAAATGCTTCCGATCATTTATCTTGGCTTAGCTCAGGCAGTCTGAACTTCATTGCGACCGTGATTCGAACATGCTAAAACTTTACTTAAATTTTAAATATTTAAAGGACTAGAAATAAATAAGAAAGTGTTAAATGTTAGTAAAAGACAGTCCTTCTATTTATAAGCACCGTAAATAACCGAATAGAAGCTTGAGCACTTACTAAACGAAAACAAACCACGCGGCTCTTAGTTTCGTACTCCCGAATAAATAATTCTCACACTAATTGATGAAAGCTAAAAAGAGTTACATACAGAATATTAGATTTGGTACCTAATTTATTTGTCCCATCGGTTTAGCTGCATGAAGAACAGTGACAACTGGTGTGGATTTTCGCTCTTACATACACTAATGTGATAAGAAAACAAATTATGTACTACTTACGTATAACTTTCGAACGAGTTAACTCCTTCAGATTCGGAGAATTGACTGCAAACTTGATTTGCTCTCATGGATCCAGTTTTTTTTTCTCCTCTGTCCATTCATTCTACATTCATTTACAATGTTGGTTCTTCTAGGAATATTTTCGCTTTACTTGAAGCTCTATGCAAGAAAAAAAAAAGAGACAGGAGTGCGGTTATAAAAATAGTAGATTCCCAAGCGTAAGAAACTTTCTGGGTCACCCTGTATATCCTTCCATTCTTGTACGAAAGTGCATTCAGTCAATAAACATCTCCAAATTTGAAAAATTCAAAATCATTTAACTCAGTCAGAATGATTTTAATATTAGTTCATCTTTAAAGATTAATTGATTTTGTCGTTTCTTAGAACGATTTAAAAACTAGTTTGACTAGTTCGGAAGTTCGTAGAATCAGGAAATGCCTAGTTTGAACCAGCATAGCAGAAGTAAAGGTTAAGCGGGGAATCTTAATAATAATTGTATATTACGTCCCTCACAAACAGTTACCTAGCTTGCTGGGCCTTCAGTTTGCATTTGTCTCACCTAAGAATCACATTCGAGAAGATTTCGAAATGGTTTTCATAGAGATTGTGGTTGGACTTTGTACAATCTATTTGCTAATGATGATCCGGGCTTTTATTACAAGGAATAAAAAGGAACCACCAGGTAAACAGCCAAATTTTAGCAATTCCGTTAGCATTCGCAAAATTGTAGACATTTTAAAATTACCAATTCAACTGCGTCACATTTAAACTAACATTTCGAAGTCGTGTCAGATTTTCACGTATTAATCATGTTTTTATATCTTGACTCGGTTGCACACAGGATGTTTCCAAAAAGACGCTCAATTGTGTGTTCATTTCTTGTCGTGGTTACAAAAATTTATGTTATAGTCGAGCTAAGATTTCCTCAGCATTTATTTTGTCAGCTTAGTAACTAACGCAATTTAATCCAATTAAAATTTTGCATGGATTTTGGAGCAACGCAAATTATTAAAATGGTCATCGAAATATAATTTATGTACAATTCAAGCTGACAAATGAAAAACTGGAGAAATTTTGTGACATAAATCTTTGTAACTACCAACTACGCCAAAAAATTAACAAACAATTGTGCGTCTTTTGGGAAACACCCTGTATTACGTGACTTCCGGTTGGATTCCACTAGTATTTCTCTTTATTGTCTCTTTGTTGTTGGAGAAATTGGTCCGAATGTTGACAAAAGTGTAAACTGAAATTCTTGACCATAAAATAAACTGACTGACTAATTCTAGGTCCATTTCCATATCCGTTGATTGGGAATCTTCTCCAAGTGGCTCTTCTGGATTCCAAATATCCTTATATAGCTTTGAACAAAATGTCAGAGGAATATGGTGAAATCTTTACCCTTCAAATGGGGATCGTCAAATCAGGTGTTGGATTAATAACTGAATACTGAACTGATTAAATATTCATGCTATAAATATTTAATTAGTATATTGTACACATTACAGTTTGTATTCAAGGATATCGTGGAATTAAGAAAGTCCTCCAGGATGACGCTTATAATGGACGAGTAGACTATCATTGGATCATAGACAAATCATATGGAGAAAGAATTGGTACGTATTGTCGTCCTACGACACTCAATTACTTTTTAGAAAATGTTTCTCATTATTTTTTTTTAAATCAGGAATAATATTTTCTGACGTGGAACACTGGCGAGAATGCAGACGGGTCACAACACGTCTACTCCGTGAATTTGGATTTGGGAAGAAAAAGTCAATGGAGGAATTGGTGATTGAAGAACTTGAAGAGTTTTGTAATTACATGATGACTTTGGCTGATGAGAATAATGGTCGAGTGACGATTGCACATATCTTCAATAGTTTTGTCCTCAATAATGTTTGGACCATGTTTTCTGGACAAAGAATTGGAGCTCAGGATGAGCAGACTATGAATTTAGTTCGACTCGTGTACGATTGGACGAAACATGCCTCATATGCAAATAATAGTTTGATTGGTGCATATCCATTCCTAAGTAAATTGGCTCCGAAATTAGTATCTTTCGATAAGATCCATAACAACAATGTTCAAACACAAAAGTATTTGGAGGTATCAAAAAAAACAAGTTTTTTTTTAAATTCATTTATAATTAAATTAAATGGACAATGCAGGGACTGATTGCGGAACACCGGTCAAGAGACACGTACAAGACAGAGCCGGAAAATTTTATTCAGGCTTATTTGAAATTGATTGATGAAGCGGAACAAAATGGGACCGTTGGAAATATCTACACAGGTGGGTTGTCTTTATTATTGTCTATTTCTAGAATACTAATTAATAGGTTCAATATTGTAGAAAAGACGTTGGTGGCTATTCTGTCTGACTTTTTCCTTGCCGCTTCTGACACAACATCCGGTACAATTAATTACGCCATTTTATTTCTCATTATCTATCCGGAAGTGCAGAAGAAGATCAGAGCAGAGTTGGACTCCGTCGTTGGAGAACACAGATGGCCAACGTATGAGGACAAAGAAAAGTAATCAATTTCTTTCAAAATATAATTATTACGATTGCAAATCAGACGAAGAAACTTTGATTAGAATTATAATTGACCCAACACCCAAGTCTTTCTATAATTTCACTACTCGAAATTATCATAATTTGCAGAATGCCATACACGGA
>JAQGCA010001626.1:0-16637 GCA_034698945.1 Protaphorura quadriocellata
GTCCGCCATTTTGGATTCAGCATTAGGCCAATTTCGACATTCGAATCGAATTCGCCATGCCAAAATTAGTCAGAATCGATATTTTTGGTATCTGAAATGAGAGAGATTGGAAAAGGCCGCCTTCGACATCAGGCCAATTTCGACATCGGAATTGAATTCGCCATGCCGAAATTAGTCAGAATCGATATCTTTGGTATCAGAATTGAAAGAGATTCGGCTCGCTCTCTTCCCACACGGGTTGACTGAACGAATGGAGTCGGCAGAAGTACCAACTCCAACTCTGCACTCAAGACTCAAACACACATCCAAAATTCAAATCCGGATCAACTGCTTCACAAGGCGTAAGTGATACGCGTTGTGACATCCGACCTCATTCCGAATCCCAATATGGTGACAGGCGCGAGAGGAATGTCGAGTCGCAGGAAGCGTGCTCTGATATTGTGCTAAAATCGTATCACGGAAATTGTGACAATAATTGTATTGCTGTTAGTACATCTACTACAACACCAGACCTTACCCTACATTTTTTCATTACTATCCGTTAGTAAATGATCAAAAATACATTCGCACAATTCGGGGATTTGTCATGTTATGTAATTTGATTTGTTTTATGACAATGTCAATTGCTTCGGTTTCAATAAATAATAAAATTATGATTATCCCTTTAACATCGTGTCTCAGATCGTCCTCAAAAGACTTTGGCCCTTCCAAGCCGGGAATAAATCTTCAAATCGCATTGCTTCCCCTGTTCCTAAGCACTAGGACGAGTTGGAGTCTCAAGAATTGAAAAACCAGTAAATGTACAACTAGGTTTGTGAAAATGTGACCTGTGGCCACATTTTCTAGCACTCATTTACGGACGGAAATTTTACATATTCCGATGTCTGAGTACTCGTTGGCCCCTTTGAAAATGTATGGCCATTAATTATTATAAGGAATTCTTTCAAAAGCCGGTCTGAAATCAGCACACGATTTTATTAGTCATGAAAGTCATAAGCGTTGTTATCAATAGTGCGCCTTAGTTCAAGTATAAATTGAAATCAAACAAACGGCGTTTGAATCGTAGTCGTAATCTTGCCGACGACTGGATGTACTAATCTCCCATACGTAGAATGTGGTGTTGCATTGAAACCGGTGTCACCACATAATTTACCATATCGAACTGTGCAATCTTTGACAATCCAAAGTTGTATAATAAAGTAAGACAAACCGCATCTTGTGGTCTTATCAAAGACGATGTCGAGACTAACCAAACCGATTATCACCTTGCATCCTTTGTCGTGCCGACGCGCCGACAAGACAATACTTTTGTATAAAATGCTCCGACTTGTAAAGTTAATATCAGTTTCCAAGTTGTAAGTTGATACCATTAGAGACTTCAACTAATTTATTGAATTCTCAAACGTATATTATTCATTCAACTGATAGTGTACACCAGCCACCATTATTACGCCTCTAATTCAAACTTGTCGTACGTAACTTTAAAATTTGTAGGACTTTCAATGCTAACCATACTATTTCCTTGAGTGAGATGTAGTATTTAATTACATTATCAATATTAGGACCAGAAATGGCGTCATCATCATCCGCAGCAATGATAATTCTCTCCGTGCATCAATTTCTATCGCACCATCATCAACATTATTTTTTGATTCTCTACAAAAAATGTCAGGAGTGTTATTTGATCCGATCAGTAGAACCTCTAAACTACAAGTACCCTACTGCCAACTATTGAGCAAGGCAAATATTATATGAATTTTGCTGGAGCTGTTTATTGCCCTGATGCATCAGCCTAGACTTGTGAATTTTGTAAGAAGGCTGGGCCGAATGTACAAATTTTGGCGGAGCACAAGAATGTCATCTATGGTTCACGAGCTCTGGTTACTGTCGACCACCACGCTCAGGTATTTTTATTTTATTTTATCATTTCAGTTTTGGGACACCCCTTCGCAATATTAAATACATGTACATAGATATATACATATTATAGGGGTGTCCCAAAACTAATGTTCACCGACTTATGATAATCAACAATTTTTTTTTCAGGAAATCGTTGTTGCATGGCGGGGAACTGATAACTTACAAAACGCGCTTTTATATTTTTTTGTCGTAAATTTCGCATATCCTTATGATAAGGAGATCGGAGTTCATAATGGAGCTTGGAAAATATTTCAATCACTCTATAACGACGTGACGGCTGTAGTTACAACCGAATTAACTGTCCATCCGAGTTACAGTATAGTAATCACTGGACATAGTCTTGAAGGTCTATTATCAACAAGAAATGCATTCGCCATTAAACAAGAAGGGCTATTTAAAAGAACGAAAGTTTCTTTGTTTTCCTACACCGCCCCCCGAGGAGAAGATCGAGCCTTTGCGGATTGGTACAATCGTCAAAATTTCGTCGTTGGTAGATTTACCGCAAATAGAGACCCGATTCCACATATTTTATGGCCTTTGATTGGGTATGTCCAAATCAATATAGAAATTTGGATTCAAGGCTATGGTGAGTCTGCTACTACTACATTATGTGACCGAAATGTTTATGAAGATCCAAACTGCTCGGCTCGAAATGCTCCACTTTATAATGTAATGGATCATGCCATCTATTACGATGTGGGTGTCAAATCTTGTAGTTTTGCTCGTTTATTCGAGAACATGGGAGATTTAGTGAAGCTTTAGGTTAGCCATTCGATAATGCATGCTCCTTACAAAATTTGAAAATTCTTTCCTTAATTATATTCTAACGTTAGTTCAGTAAATGAAAAATATTTAAGTACGATTGGGTCCAGATATACATTGTCTAAGTGTACTTAATTCAAAATTCTAAATCTAAATTTAATGTAGAATTACGTTTGGACTTTGGACTATTTGAAATTGTAAGCGATTATAGTGAAAATAAATCGGAAACTAATTGGATTGAACGGTGCAATGTAATTTTACTCAACTATTCCTTCCCTCAGCGACAATTTCATTTCACTGCCAGTTAGTTTTATTTTCTCAGTCGTTGATTTGTCAGTCGTTCTTTTAAAAAGCCGAAATGAATTCATCGTCTCCCCATGCAAATCCAATTGTTCGGTAATGTAATGTAATGTCGGATTGTTTGCTAGAGCATCTAAAAGTCACGAAGTCTCGTCCAGATTCAAACATTCACCTGTGAACAGTGAGAAGGGAAGAACTACGTTCCGTGAAACAGACAATAAAATATCCAAGTGCTGAATATCATACAGACATTACGTTCTCTAATCTAATCTCAGACAAAGTTTAATAATATAAACATTAAACATTATAGTGCGGACGGCCAAGAGTTGAAATTCTAAATTTAAACTGTGCCGAAGGAAAGGAACTCAGCAAGGACTGTCATTACTTGAGTCGTTAATCAAGTTCTGATTAACCGATTCACAAAAATAATAAGTCCATGAAATGAAATCCAACAATTAAAGTTAGTTTACGATAGGGTTGTGCGCGCTTGAATTAAAATCATTTGAAAAATGGTTCCGGCTTTGTCAAATTATTTTGGGATTCCGGTAAAGTTTGGGTTACAGCGTTGTATGGAATTCCGTTATGTTAGCGTCCTAATGTTCTTATCTTCCAATATCCAATTGAAAACGTATCTCAACGTATAGTATTAACTTATTATAACCAATTGGTTTCTAGGTCATTAGAGAAGAATTAGACGGCCAAAACGGTTGCTCGTAACGGAAATTTCGTTTTGCGAAACTTTTCGTTATTAGCCCGTGGACGACAGTCCAGGGGCTAACAGGGCTTATAAGATTGTCCTGTCCGTCCGTCCGGGACGCGCTCCTCTATGCTGACAAGAACTTGCATTCATAACGGCTGTTTTACACTAACAGAACACCCTCGGACGCTTTCAGAATACCATATATCTTAAAGCAGTTACATTGCGCTGGTGATGACTGTTCTTTGCATTGAAATCAGTCAACACGAAGCTACTTCAACTCGTCTGTTCGTAGGACTGCAGCAATTAGCGAAGCAGAATGGGTAGGTATAAGATTACGGTCAGAATGCTTTATTTATGAGAGCAACTGAGCTTTAGATATGTCTCAGGTTCGATTGAAACTCATAAAGGCGAGCACGATTAACTTGTCGTTAAAGTTGTTCAGAGGCATTCGTCTCTTCTCAACATTAGCTCCACCTGTCTGACGTTACTATCTGTTTAACATTAGGGGCAATATCGCCCTAACGTTACCATCCGTTGAACACTAGGGGGCGATATCTCCCTGACGTTAACATCTGTTTAAGATTAGGGGGCAAGATCCCCCTAACGTAACCATCTGTTTAACATTAGGGGGCGATGTCTCCCTAACGTTATCACATGTTTAACATTAGGGGGCGATATCTCAATAACGCATGCTTCCAGTATGATCTGGTATCATATGTAACGTTGGAGAGATATCGCCACCTAATATTAAAGAGATTGGCCTATCTCATTACGTACACAGCAGTGCTTCCCCCATAATCCATTTACATAAGTAACGTTATAGAGATATCGCCACCTAATGTTAAAGAGATTGGCCTATCTCATTACGTACACAGCAGTGCTTCCCCCATAATCCATTTACATAAGTAACGTTATAGAGATATCGCCACCTAATGTTAAAGAGATAGACCTATCTCATTACGTACACGAAGCAGCAGTGCTTCCCCCATAATCCATTTGCATACGTAACGTTGTAGAGATATCGCTACCTAATGTTAAAGAGATAGGCCTACCTCAATACGTAAACGAGGCAGCAGTGTTTCCCCCATAATCCATTTACATAAGTAACGTTATAGAGATGTCGCAACCTAAGAGATCTCTCTCAACCCCTTCCACAGTCTCAACATTATCAACTACTCCAAACGCTCTAAACCACTAACCACCCACTCCCAACTGCTTTCCACACCCTCACATCCACTCTCCACACACTTTCAACAACTCACCAAACCCTCTAGACCACTCTCCAATACCACGGGCTCTCTATCCAAGTCTCGACTGTTTATTAACTTGTGATAAAGGACGAAAATCGAATTTTGCGTTGATCGTATTAATTGAAAATCCTTAAATAGTTTGAGCATTTTCTTCACCTACACTTCAATACGCATTATTATTTGTAAAGTATCCGACATTTATGGGTAAGCTTTTGGGATTATATGACTACGACTTTGGTTGAAGGACACTTTATTGATTTAACGAAAATTACAATGTTCGAGAATGATTTTTTATTTCTTTGGTCAACACGTGCTTCGCGTCCTTCTCTCGAACGACCGGTAACCCTCGTTTCCATGAATTTTAAACATTTCTATCCCTTCTGTCGGAAACCGTGTTTCAATCCTCAAAATAGAATTTCCAAGCGATATCCAAAATCCACACTCTATCGACTTCAAACTTCTGCTTCAAAAAATCAAACCCAAATAATTCGACCCGTTTTTCTTTCATGAGTTTTCAGAGGTCTTGGGGTAAGACTAATTCCGCTATTAACTTTTAATTCAGCCGCGTACGTGGTGTTCTGAGATATTTGTGAGGGCACGGCATTTGGTTATAGGAAAAGTGGAACGGACTCACAATGGAACCACGCGAACTGTAAGTTTCAGAAAAATATGAAACTTGGTGGAGTAGTCAATTAAAATATGCAGATTTTGAAAATTACAATGAGCCGGGCCACCATTGCGGTTTGGTCACGCGCGACGCGATCCCGCGCGTCGAACTCAGTGTTGTAGTGCATGGGTGAGTCATGTGAGTGGGGAAAGTGGAGACGAGACGGCTCAACTCGCTCAGGCTCAACCATCCATGCTCTCGTCTCCTCTCTCCCCACACGCATGACTCACCCATGCACTACAACACTGAATTCGGCGCGCGGGATCGCGTCGCGCGTGACCAAACCGCAATGGTGGCCCGAGTTATTATTATTTTCGGCACCTGCATATTTCAATTAACAACTCCACCGAGTTTCATATTTTTCTGAAACTTACAGTTCGCGAGGTTCCATTGTCAGACCAAACAAATTAGAATTAGAACGACCGCATCGAGGTGGTCGGCGAACTTAATATTTTGGTAACACATGATGCTGTATAGGTTTCGGATAGAAAAAATTTGTCGTTTAGGATTCAGTCGGCCGGTAACACGATAAGACGTCCAGGTTCTCGAAACGTTTTGACTTTTGACCCGCCCTATGTCTTCGAAGCGCTTTATACAATTTTTCGTCCGATTGGCTTTGTGTTTGGGTGAATTGGGTGTGAGGCTACGGACTTCGGTTTCCATTTAACTTTTTCGCCTAAATCGTTCTGGATGACCTCTCAAAAAGATTATCATCACATCATAACGCATCAAAGATCATAAAGATAATTAGATCGGATTATTTTTTTTCTAAGCGAAATAAACACTCTGGAAACACCCCATGCACGCTATTCAAGTAAGTCCAAGTCAATTAATACTGCACTTTCACTTTAGAATTTTAAAATTTGGAGAAATGTGTGGTCTGTTCATAATCGCGACATAACCAACCGTACCAAGTTTCAAATTTGTTGATACTAAACTCTTTGACTTGTGATTAGATTTCACTGTCCTTTAACCACAGCCGGAACCCGGTATTCTGGGTTTGGCGATATTTACTGACTCGCACTAAAATGATGCAAGTTTTAGTCAAACTTACCCCAATTCGAGTCAGGTAAATGGAATCTAGACAGAGTAAGATTCGGGAGTTCCGGTTTCCATATGCATGTACGAGTTCCGTGTCTGTAAAGATACCACGTCAGAACCCAGACATGTGATCGATATTATTTTGTCAAATCAATCCACAGGAACAGAATTGGAAGGAGAATCAAAGGAAGGAAAACTCTAGCCTTCTTTTCTGGGAATCATCCTTGACAGCGTATTTCCTGTAGCCACGGAACATTTGCAATGGACAAAACGTTCAAATGTCTTGTGTGCTAGAAATCGTTCAGGACCAAGCTTTATCTTCAGAAACACTCCGTAACTCATGATCCAAACAGAAGGAAGGATCACGAGTGTGTGCACTGCAAGAAACGATACACTCGACCAAGTAAATTAGTTTCGCACCTGAGAACTCACACGGGTGAGAAACCGTACGCATGTTCCATTTGCTCAAGGAAATTTTCTGAGGCGGGGAATCTAACTCGTCATTCGAGATCTCATCTTGCCGTGAAGCCTAAGCCTCACCAGTGTTCGTATTGTGCTAAGTGTTTCAGCCACCGTGAGACCCTGGAAGCTCATATAAGGACTCATACAAGAGAAAAACCGTATGAGTGTCAAATTTGCCACAAGAGTTTTTCCCGACAATATGACTTGACTAATCACTCGAGAACGCACACCGGAGAGAAACCTTACGAGTGCCAAATTTGTGGTAGACAATTCGCCGCTGTCTCGAGCTTAAATAAACATTCTTTGACTCATACGGGCGAGAAACTATTCAAATGTTCACGTTGTGAAAAAGTTTTTTCACATAGGAGTACGCTATCATCGCACGAAGGAATTCATCATAGAGGGGAGAGACCTTTTCAATGTCATTTCTGTGTCAAGACATTTAGAACTCAAGAAAATTTGAACATTCACATGAGAGTTCATAGTGGCGAGAGACCGTACAAGTGCCAAAATTGTTCAAAAACTTTCACATCGTCCCAGTGTCTCAGAATCCACATGAAAACTCATACGGGGGAGAAACCCTTTCAATGTAAAATGTGTGACAAGAGATTCGCTCACGTCCGTAGTCTGAAGTCTCACATACTCACTCATACCGGAGAAAGGAGACATGCCTGTCATGTCTGTCAGAAAACATTCTCACAATCCGCTCATCTAGAACGACATTTTAGAATTCACACTGGGGAGAAGCCCTTGAATTGCTCATTTTGTTCAGAGAGTTTCGCAGTTAAATATAGAATAGACGCGCATATCAGAACTCACACACGGGAGAAACCGTATAACTGTACTACGTGCAAGGAAACATTTTCTCTAATACAGAGTTTAAGAAATCACTTAAAAACGCACGATTGAATGAAACTCAAACTACTCTCCAACAAACATGTCTACATTTACACATATGTATCGAATCCTGCATGTACAGAAAAATTAAATCCCCCAACTTGTACAAAGCATCTCAAACTATTCTGTGTAAAATATTAATTATGTACAAACTAATTGAAAATAGCCGGTAGGCATACTATAGTTAATGCATTTGTCACACAAATTGTGTAAGAAAATTTTAAGACATTGTTTGTATAAAAGTACCCATGGTCAATGTGCCATGCACATTATAAGTGTCCTGTGAAGTCGTAAAGACACTCACGACAGTAATTTTCTTGATAAAAGTGACCATAGCTTTTGTTAATAATTCATAAAATACCAGCGCGCGATGCACTATTTGGATTCATTATTGTTTCTCGTGTTTGTTAAATATTTTGTACATTGATGTCAATTGTGTAAGGAAACTCATTTGTATAATTGCGTATTTGAATAGTTTGAATAACACTTTAATGAACAATAAAGAAATCAAGGCAAAACATCTGATGTATTTTCTATGCGTAGAGGAAGGTTATTTTCTTATCCATGCATGCACGAAGGAAAGTCAGGAAAATTATGTTTAACAGATTTATGAAATAATTCGATCGACGTCCGAACAAATTAAATTATTTTGGATATACAAATACACTGCGAGAAGTTCCCGACGGATGTACATTTTTCACATTTCAAGAAATTGCATATGATCCCGCAACCCGCAATACGAACCATAAAAAGAGATTCCGACTCTCATTACGAAATTATTCTTCGTTCGCCAAAACCAATTACCTTGAGTTTGACTGATTTATTTAAAAGAAATCAGAAGAAAGAAATTCGTGGGAATCGCAAACAGAAGAAATTTTTTTAGATCTCAAAATCCCTCGTGAGACGTCTCTGATCAATTTGTGTTTTCCATATTTCAGAAAATGCCTTTAAGCATTATCATGACATGAACATTCACGAGAGCAGAAATCCTGAGTGTTTATACCCACGAAAAAGATAAAATTAATATACCCTCGGATTGACTCTTGTGGTCCATTATCCGAACTATTTATAAATAGCAAATGGACGTACTCACAATGTCTTGATTTCCTTTTGTTGGTATTCCAAAACCTAAATTTCAAAATTTATTTCAAGGTCGTACACTGTACTAGGAATCAAAGGATTTCACTGACCGAACAAAAGAATACTCGAACAAAAGAATACTTTGTTTCAATATTCCAGGAATTTATTTGTACCCAAGAATAATGTTCTGTGAGAGTGAATTTTCATCCCACAAACTTGATAAAAATTTTGGAAGATTTTATTAGGTGTAATGAAACAGAGTGAATGAAGAAATCTGGTTTGTTAGAGATGGGGAAGCTTTAAAGGTTGATGTTAGTCGATTGTTCTCGCTGTCGAATACAAAAACAAATGGGAAACAGAGATTTCCTCACAAAATATGTGTTCAGTTTTCAATACAAGTCTGTTATACTTATTTAAAAACAAATTATTTGAATAAAACCAATAATGATTTTAGGCAAGTCCAGCTTCTTTTGCTAAGCTGTAAAAAACTGATGACTTGAGTTGCAAAAGATTTGACGGAGTGTCGAATTCGGAAATCCTTCCTTTGTCCAGGACCAACACCCTTTGAACGAAATATTAATTACGTCATGAACATGTAATGAAAGTACTAGTACAACAACAGTGACAAGAACGACGAAGAACTAACCTGGTAGAATCCATAATTGTGTTTAAGCTGAAGGATTAAAGAAAAAACGACATTAAAACGGGTAGGCAATAGAAATTCAAAAATTCCTATAGAATCATAGTTCTTACCGATGTGCAATTGTTAGAACGGTCCTATCACTAAATTCTGCTCGAATCGTCTGTTGGATCAAATTGTCCGTGTCCAAATCCACTGCTGCCGTCGCTTCATCCATAACCAGCACCTTTGTTTTCCGAAGTAACGCTCGAGCCAGGCAAACTAATTGCCGCTGACCGACACTAAAAATGAAAAGAAATGTAAAGAACTTATGACGTTATGAATGTTTGGTCTCCCAAAGTACATTTGACCAGCGTGCATTGGGGTACGACGTTCACAAACGTAGTTCAGCCAGTGGCCACATCATAACATACAAATGTACGCCAAATCCAAATTAATTTCCCGCGCCGTTACCTGAAGTTCTCTCCGCCTTCGGACATTTCATGATCTAATCCATCCGGTAAAGTTGAAATGAGTCCTTTCAAATGAGCCAATTCTAGCGCATGCCAAAGCTTCCCGTCGGGGAGAACTGACTCGGGGTCCAGATTCAAACGAAGTTTTCCAGAAAACAACGTCGGATCCTGAGTTCACTCGTGATTATGTTTAAAATAACAGACCTGTTTATTTACAATGTAATTGATGTAACATACCTGTGGTATTACGGTAATTTGTTTTCTAAGGTCATGCAGACCAATTTGGGTAATGTCAACGCCATCTATTCGAATGGTTCCTTCAGTTGGTTCAATTATACGGAATAGTGCTAGCGCGAAAGATGATTTTCCGGCTCCCGTCCGTCCGACAATACCAATCTGAAAACAACCAGGCAATTCAAAATTGCTCTACTTCATTGGGTGACAATTAAAGAAGTTGCTCGTCTTAAAACGTTGACAGTTCGAAATGGTGAGACATACCTTTTCCCCTTCTTCAATGCGGCACGTTATGTTTTTCAAGCAGAGAGGGAGCCCTTCTCTGTAACGGGTGTGATAGTTGTCAAACTCAATGGCTCCACACACTGGCCAATTCTTCGGAAGTTTTGTCGCCTCAACTTTCCACGAAGCTTCCTTTATAATAAACATTTCTGTCACAATCTCTGATTTCCACATTGGCAATAGGTCTGACAGCTTCAGTTTGGTCTGAGATGCAAAAATGGACGATAAATGTATTATATAATCTCACCTGGACGCATTTGTGGTACTCCCTCACCCGCTCGACTGACACAATGCTTGATTCAAGTTCTGCAGTCCAGAATGCGAGACTACTCAAACTTTTGACAACCAAGAGCGCTGATGACAAGACTAGACCCGCCACACTGTCATCGATCCATTCTCTACCGATCACAGCGAACAGAGCCGCAAGCAGTACAATCGTATTTCCAATAATTTCCAGTCTCATTTCAACCCATCTGTAAGCCAGGCATAACATACCAAAAATTAGGGGAAACGGGGAATACCAATACATGACTATAACTTTTGCCTTTGTGATAAACTTACCTTGCTGACATAACTGAAGGATAACACGCCTTCAAGTTTTCGTCTGTTTTTCGCTCAGACTCTTTAATGAAATGGTGTTGCATTTTATACGCACGAATGATTGAACCTCCACTTAAGGTTTCCCCAAAATGAGAGTAAATTGGAGACCGAGAAACTGAGTCAAGTCTTCTTAATTGTCGTGAGGTTGCCACGTACAGGCGCTGTGATTCAGGAATATAGCGTGCTTGATTAGATGTAATAAATTTCTCAGTTTTTAATATTTACGTTGTCAGAAGGAAATTAATAATGCAATTATTGTACCTGTGTGAAGTAGTATAAGGCGGCGATTGGAATTACGACAAAACTGAAGACTGGAAATGTGTAACAAATGATGAATAAAATTCCGCACACCTACGATAATAAATAAACTTAATTACGTAAAAAAAGTTTAAGTAAATAAACTTGAATTAAAAGATATTAAGGGGAAAAAATGACCTCAAATATAAATATAAGTACACGGCGTATGAATATCGGCAAATTGTTGTCAATCGAGTTGACATCTTTTGAGAATCTGTTCAATATACGCCCAATCGGTGTTGTCTCAAAGAACCTGTGAGTAATCAAAATTAATTTGTATTAAAATCTTAATTTAGAGAGCAACATAATATTTTGTTGCTGCAAAACTTACCATAAAGGTGCTCTCATAATCCGTTGCAGCATTGTGGAATGTAGAAACGATGTGGACCTTAGTGCACCAACAGACAGAACGTATGATGCCACAAAAATGGCGATTCCTATATTTACCAGAAATATATGGTTATAGCATTTTCTTGTCATTTCAACATTTTCAGTAGAAACACAATAATTTTCGGTAGAAAGCATGTTTCTAGTGGGCTAATATTTTCGGCCTTCGAAAACGTTCTGCCGACATATGTGTTTATTCTTTGGCGTCTTTGGGGTCACCTAATCACGCATTTACACACCGGAAGGAATTACCCCACACGTCTATGTATAAGTACCTTGCGCTAAGCCGAACCCTCCATACACGGCCATATAGTAGTCGCTATCTGAGTCATGCCCCTCCCTGGTTTCATTGGCAGTGTGGGCTGAATGACTGGTCCAGTCTTTAAGCCAAAATCTTGATCCAACGACAATAGCTGCGGATATAAGAATAAGAATAAACGAAGATGCGGGTTTGGAAGACCGTTGAATATTGAAGTATTTAATTTTATCTTCAATTTATTTTACCCTGGAAAAGAGAAAATAATAGAAGGGTAGCCGCGAAGATTGGCCACCCGGAGGCTCGAAAGTATTCCAAATACACGCTAGACTTGACATCATTTTCTGCACAAATCTCAACTGAAATGATCTGCTCTCCTTCCACAACTACAGAGTGGCTTGGTCTTCTCAAACTGTTCAATTTTATTTCCTAAGTGTAACGATATAAAATATATTGTAATATGTATAATTATTATGTACACCATAATCTACACCGTCGACAGCACTTACGTCTTCAATACCCAATGAGCCTTCGTAAATCGAATTTGTCCTTGTCGGAGTACCTTGCCCGGTATCGACAACTTCATCCAGCATGTGTTCCTTAAGAAACTCTCCGAACGCACCCTACGAAGCAATTCAGATATTAATTACGGCATAGTGTACCAATTTTATGGTTTGTCTCTGGTTTACTTGATCCTTCTGTAAGAGTTCTTGATAAGTTCCGACCTCGCTGATTCGACCGTCTTTCATAACAATGATGTTGTCCACTTGAGGGAGGAACGCAATTCCGTGAGTGACCAGAACACGTGTCCTTTTCCTTAATGCGCCATTTGGTCCTAAGACATTGTCAAAAATGTGCCTACCAACTTGGCAATCCACAGCACTCAGCGGGTCATCCAGAAGGTAGATATCAGACTGGCTGTAAACCGCCCTTGCCAAGGAAACACGCTGTTTCTGTCCTCCACTCAGGTTTATTCCCTAATTGGGGAATAATCGAATGAGAGAGAGGGAAATGTGTAGATTGAGATAACATAGTGTGACTCACCTTTTCGCCAATTTCAGTCTTATCACTAGCGGGAAGAATTGTCATATCCGACTCAAGAGCTGCGAATGAAACAACTGACTAGTTAATAAAAAAAAATACACCCACATTAATTGACATAGCCGCTGAGGCCGAATCAAACATCAACGCGTATTTTTGGGTTGCTTCCCATTTGGCCTAGAGACGTACAACGTAGGTACCATCTAGTAGTAGGAAAAACCAGTGGAAAAAACCTCTTTAAAACAACCACCGGGAGTGCAAGTCCGAAGAATCGAACCCCAGCACAGCGAGACAGAATGGGCCAACCATACCATCATGCTGCAATGGACTTGTTGACTGACTAGTTAATTTGCCGCAAATTTTGACAAAAATCCAAAAACTTGCCGCAATCCCTGAGGACTTTGTTATAAAATGTTTTATTCCATGGCTTTCCAAATAGGATGTTGTCTCTCAACGTTCCATTTTGAATCC
Organism: Protaphorura quadriocellata; assembly: GCA_034698945.1. Classification (NCBI taxonomy): domain Eukaryota; kingdom Metazoa; phylum Arthropoda; class Collembola; order Poduromorpha; family Onychiuridae; genus Protaphorura; species Protaphorura quadriocellata. Next base: position 13,740 of record JAQGCA010001626.1, read on the forward strand.
AAGCTTGTTGTGAGACATAGCCAATATTTCCCTGTAGGTTTGTTCAAATTAGAAATCCAAAAACGGTGACAAGTAGTTACTCGTTTAAAAGAATGAATGGACCACTTACTGTGGTATTGACGATCCCTGAGGATTTCTCAATTTCTCCGAGTATTGCTGATAGTAGTGTTGACCTATACATTTTTAAGAAATTTTAATTCAAATTTAAGAAATGTACTTAACGTTTATAATGGTTATAGAGCATGACATTTGAAATTCAGTTACGCTTTACTTTCCAGAGCCGATTAGTCCAACGACTGCCACCAAGGATCCCTTTTGTATGTTAAAGCTCAAATTTTTAAGAATTGGTCCTGCTTGTGTGTTCCACGAGAAATTTCCACTCTCGATAGTCACAACGTCCTCTTCACCCAAAAAGTTCAGTCAATTTTTAAAATATGAAGAGAGATAGTGGAACAAATTAGAATTTGCACTTACGTCCTTTTGAGTAATGTGTGACTGCATTGCCGTCAATTTCGGGAGTATTCATAAAGTTGCTGATTCGTTTCAAACCGACATATGCCTGTGGATTCAAAGAATCACACTCACAATCAATCTCCCGATTCAAACTTCACCAGAATTACCTACCTGAAGCCCCTCACCGGTGAGGGTAGGTATTAAATCCAATGGCAACCTGATCATATCAAAGAGCGCCAAACTGACAAAGGCCGTTTGAGCATCAAGTACACGAGTGTCATCCACCATCACGTATGCAATAAACGAAGCTAGCGACATCTGGAATTATCAACGGAAGTCAATACTAGCGTATATGTATTACGCTTAAGTGTTGTGTGAAAAATTTAAATTACACAAAACGGAGTACATCTCAAGAAAAAGTTTTTGAAGCAGAAAATATTCAAATTCTTTTTCACGACGTCCAATTCATGTTTCCTTATCTTGAGGATTTCATCTGAGAATGACGGTTCCCATCCGTACAATTTTAAAACCTGTGAATTATGAACATAGTAGAGTCCAGTAACAGGTTTAAAAAATACAATGTTACGTATGATTTAATTACCTTGATTCCACTTAGAATTTGGTTCATGAGATTGACCCGTAAGTCTTTGTATTTCATGAGGGCAATTTGATTTCCTTTGAGAGTTGAGGTCAAAGACATATTAATTAAATTAAAAAGAATCATGACGCTAACACCTGCCCAAACTGAATGACCTAGTATTGTGTAAAGCATGTACAAGGCAATACTAATTTGGATTGGTGTCGAACAAAGTACATTGGACCACGGAACAAAATCAAAAACTCTCTCAACGTCCACATCCATGTAATTCACAATGTTTCCGACACTGGAACCTGGAATTCCAAAAGCAAAAACGCCAATTTCTTTTTTTGTGAAATGTTTCTACAAATATGATCGAATTGTTCGGCGACCATATCCGGCTGATCATGTACCTATTTTGGAAGCATTCGAGATGAGCAAGGATTTCCTATAAATGGCGCTGACCAGTGCTGCACGAATTTGAAGAGCAGTCCGATACATGTGTACATTAATTTGAGCCGCTAGTATTGTCTGAATTATTGCCATGGCAAATAGAGAGATTGCATAAAAGTATCCCTTCCATGACTCCTCATCTCCTTTCAGAAATGAAATCAGGAAACTGAAAATAAAATACAAATATTAAAACGACAGAAACGAAAATGAAGTAAGTGAAACATAAAGAACTTACTAAAAGATGATAGGTGATAAGAGGGCCATGCATTCCTGAATGAATTTTAGAAGAACACCAATCAAAAAAGAGCCGCCGAACAATCGAACAAGGCACTGAACTAGATTTTGGTGTTTAAGACTTCGCGTGATTTTCAACTTCCTTCTGCTGAATCCAACATGAACGCCGTCGTTTGGAAAGGACTTTAACTTTGAGGTACTTTTGTTGCAGATTTTAAATGCAGTGCTAAAATAAAGTCAAATGCTAAGTATTAATGATTATAGTAGGTGACCAACTCTTCAGTTCAAGCGGGAAGGTAAGTACTCCAACTCCAAGTGTGATTTTTTTTCAAATTCAAATTGACATTCATTTCTTACCTCTTACCTCTCCCGGATCCCCAATTCCATACTCTGTCGAACCTTTCGGAGACAGACGCACATTTGTCTTTTTCACTCAATTCCCAAAGATCCGTTGTTTTCAGAGGTCTTCTAAATCCTTTCCAAATCAATGGATCCAGCCAGATTAGCAATGTTTGACTTAGGACAGAGGCGGAGTCTTCAGGGTTTATTGGTCTCTAAAATTAGAATGGAATTTCTGCAGGTTGGATCAAGAACTTTACTTCGTGCCGCAGACGAAACTCGCCAAATACACTTGAATGAATGAAAGGTATTCCAAATGAATGTAAGGGATATCAGAAATTTATAGTTTTTGAAATATGGACCAGATTCAAAATATAATTTGACTGAAATATTGAATGGATGTGTTCTTTTCTACAATTTTGACATTTTACGATTAGCGAAGGTTTATGCTCGAAATAAGCGCCTTTCCTATTTACGCTTTGTTTTGCGTCAAACAATTATTGACGGTTGGCTTTGTCGAGAGTTTGACATTTCAAGTCTCCGAGATTTCAAAAAAAAGCGTAGCGTCATAATTTTCAGACTTCTGAGATCTTGAAAACCTCCGATTCGATAATCATATCTAAAATTTCACATATCAGGGAACTTCGATATTATACTAATATTTTGAGAATTTAGGAATTATTCTTTGTAAATTATTTTCGATTTAAAAGATCGGATCGACAAGAACTTTTTTCCTGTAGAAATAAGATAATTGTTGAAGAGTTAGTCAGGTCGTCTCGTCCCAAGCGATACAGTACCCGTAAGAACACTTCAGTTGAGCGAAGGACGACAAGTGACTAGTG